>CAJNIZ010032524.1:24445-41111 GCA_905231905.1 Symbiodinium pilosum | reverse complement strand
ATCCGTGGTCGTTTTATATAAAAATGCCTACACGGGGTTTTCAGGCGATGCCCAAATATCAAATTCAAGAAATATTCCAAACCTAGACTTGAAGCCACCTGCAAAATCGTGCAGTGCAAATACATCCTGCCTCCTTGCAGATCGGCGCTGCTGTCTGGATCGTGCCATCTATCCTACAGGCAGTCGCAAGAGCCAGGCATAGCCAGTCACTTTGAGGGCTTTTTGCTTGGCCGCAGGACGGGCAGACGTCTGAGACATGCCACGGCAAATCCTCCCAAACCAACTGCAGACCAGGGCTCAATTTCAGGAGCTGAGCTGTTGTCATATGCACGGAGGGAGCTGTTGGCAGCGGTGCATCTAAGGCCCGGCGAACGGCCAACAGACCCGCCAGCTGCATCTGAAAGGGGCCGCTCCTTGGTTTCGCTCAAGTTTCGCTCAAGTTTCGCCACCAGCCTCATAGATCTTCCAAGCCCACAAAACACAAAGCACCCCCAGCAATCTACACAATAATCCGTGACACTACCCCAAAACAAAGCTATCTCCCCAGATCCACAACCAATCCCAAACACAAGCCCAAAACCACAGCCATGGTGGGATTTGTACATGGGAACTCACCAAAGCAAGGGTCGTTTTGGATGCCGGACTACAAGTTGCAGAATAGACGATCGGATCATTTTTTCATTAAAATACATGGGGAGGGGAGTCAAGTATCAAGGACAGCAATTTGGTCGGCGCTTCTCAAGAGACAGAGCAGCTAAAAGATGATCATTCTCTCACTCTATGTCAGGGACTATCACTGTCAGACTTTGTGCTGAAAGTCTATGGAATTCTCATCACAAAATGAATCCGACCTCGCTGGGGTCAGGCTCACTTTATCACGCATCACCTTCGACAAAAGAGCCGTGACTTCGCAGCAATCTAACAAAACCTGTCTTTGGAGCCAGTTGTCTGCTCGATCACATTGATCTCGATGCCGGCAATGCGACCGCGGTCTAGTACACAGGAATCGCAAGCCTCAACTGCCGAGTACAAGTCATCCACTCGTCTGATCCGACATGGCATGGAACACAAATACATCAAATACATGGGTCTTCAATGAAACCAGGCAGGTGTCCTTGGCATCTGCTGCGTTGATGCTGAAATCCTAGGATGCAAGGTGTAGAGTTCCAGGCTTAGGCAATATCATGTGAAGCAGAGGCGCAGAATTCCTACCAAGCATCTGTGAAAGGGATGAAGATGTTGCAGGACTGGGGCGGGCCGCCCTGTGAGAAGGGCACCGCAAAGGCTGATTCATAAGCCACTGATGAATTTGCCTTAGCAGCCCAGCTCGCACGAAACCGGGCTTCGCGTGACACAAGCTGATTGAACTGCGGCTGGGGAGCATCCCTCAGTATGAGCTGTAGCCCTAGCGGAGCAGCACGAGTGGAGTTTGCCATGGGCTCTGACTGAAGGTCCTGGACGGAACGTACATGCGCCAGAGCATAGCCCGCTGCTAAGGCACGAGAAAGCTCGAGAATAAACTGGCAGGATGAGAGTTGCAACACTTGAAAAAGCCTTTTACCGACCCCGAGTCCAGCAGTAGTCCGGAATAGGTCGTGAGATTGAGCAGCGGCCTGGCAGTTGCGGCGTGTTTTTGTTTTTTCGCTTTTGGCGCAAGGAGCAGCAAGGCACTCTAGAACCTGTTTTTTTGGGGGATGAGCCCAAGCTGTTGCGGGCCCCAAAAAAACGTTCAGCCTGGCGAGATTAGCCCTTGCTGATATTATGCATGCTTCTTGCAGCAGGTGATGGAGGGGTGCATCCGCACCTATCATATATCTGAATCAAGCATCGTGAAAGCGAGCCCGAAGCTGCAAGCCCTGAACCTCCTAACAACTCCCAGCAACTTTTAGCAACCCTGACAACGGCCACCAGCCTGAACAACGCCCGCATACTGGAGGCGCCGCCCTCTTCGAGGTCATGCCCGCTGAAGGTTAGGCCATCAGACACTGACCTGAGAAGCATTCACGGAATCCTCCTTGTCTCAGCCGAAGCTGTTGCTGATATGTTGCCCCTGTAGAATCTAAGAATCCTCGCCTGCTATCGAACTACCATGAACTATCTAGAGTTGCTGTGTTCCCTCCCTTACGCCTCCCTGCTCCCTGCTCTTCCATTGAAGCCTTGATTTTCCGACAGCTTCTGCAAGCGCTGGCAGTTGGGAGCACAAACCAAGCAGGAGGAGCCTGGCTTGCAGTGCTCTAGGGGAGCTATGATGTTTACAGCCTCGACAGCAAACGCGGCTTTCAGCATGTTCTTTCATATTCTGTCTCTCTCTTCTTCAATACTCTAACACCTGAGCCCTTTCTATGCCACAATTGCCTTGTACAATCCATGCGCTCAAGTCTTACCTCATTGTCACAACTAGGCAACTACGTGCGGCAGTTTGGCAATGACGTCTAAGCACGAGGCAGGCGTCCTGTTGACTTGCCGTCCCGCTCTGCGACCCAGCTGTGCCAGCCCTTTTCTGCGCCCGCCAGTCTTAGCCTGGTGCTTTAGCTCCAACTCTGTCTTCATTCATCTGATGCGCTGCAACAATCTGGGACCTGCCTGTCTGGCACCCGCAGGAAGGAGCCAAGATGGTGCAGAACACCTCAAAGACAAGATCCCAATGTTAGCAGAGCCTCACCCAGCATGGCACATCCTGAAAGTACAGCCCAAGCTCCCCAAGCTCGAATGCTCATGGCTCATCATGGCTCATCAAGACTTCCTGAGGCTCACTGCCGTTGCTTAGCATCTGTTCTGCACCAAGGACCTGAGGCAAGCCACAGTACGCAGCTGAGCGGTCATGGAACCGCGGGGCTCACCGAATTCTACGCGGAAGGACAGAACACACCATCGCCTTGATGCCGTTGACGAGGCTCGTGTGCTCTTGAACCACCACCTCACACCATTTGCAACATGTGGCAGCTACTTTAGCAGAGCTGGTTTTGTCCCAAACCTCCAGGCGAGCCCCCTCCATGCTCTGCACGGGGCGGCCATTTAAATCCTGACATCAAAGAGACCAGGCCAAAAGGACGTGATCATCTGAAAGCATCCAGGCCCATGAGCACTCGCAAGCGTGATGAGGTCATGTCTTGCCCTGTCCGTGCACTCTGCTCTGAACCCACTGAGCTGGCCTGACGACCAACGGCCAAATGCATCTCCATCTGCTCTCGCAAGTTCGGACCTCGATCAAATGGCAGGAATCACTTCAGTCCTCTTTCATACATGTTGAACCAAGTGCTCAGCACATGGCTCTTAAGGAATGCATCGGGCCGGTCGAACGCATCATCTGTAGGTGCGAACACCGTGAGAAAGCCCGATACATTCAGAAACGAGGCGAGGCCAGCTTTCCTCAGCAGTATGGCGAGAGATACCTTTGGGAACGCGCGTGTTGGAAACTCACACATAATCAGGATCTAATCGCTGAAGCTCAAAGCAAACAGAGCTGCCTGAAATGTGCGTCTGAAAACTGCCAAGTGGCTCCTGTTGCACGAGATCTTTAGATCGCTCGGATTAGAACAAAATGCTCCAACTTGGTTCTGAAGTTGGCCAGGCGTCTGCAGAGCTGACAGGAAGATTCCAAGACTCTCGTCGGCTGACACCGCATCCAGCAATGTTCGGCCATGAAGCTCAACAAAAGTCAGCAAGACGACGAGAGTGGCCTCGTGATAAACTGCACAGCATCGTTGCCATTTGGCATCTGATAGACCAGAAATTACCCAAACGCATACAAAGTGCAACCGTTGCTACATTCATCAAGAAGGGAAGGTCTGCTGGGTCACATGTTGAATTCTTGCACCCGTTTACGGTCTCCAACTCTCCAACTTTTCAATTTTGGTCTTCAACCCTTTGAGCTTCAGCTGCAAGACAGAAGCAACAAGGCTGATGCTCTAAAAGCCGAGATATCGGGTTTCGCGTGGGATTGGGAAGCACCTGGTTTTTCAAAACTTGCAGACATGAGGAACAAACTGCACTTCCCATCATCGGCCTGACTCTTACCTGTGGTAAGCCAAACCTTGAAGATACATCCCTTGTAGTACACACACCCCAGACGCGTCTAGGCAGTACAACTAGACTTGATGCCAAGTTTTACAATGAAAGCCCCTGCTGTGACTTCAGTGGAAAGCTTATCAAAGTTACTGCTGCCAGATCGGTTGCCCATCGAACAGCTACGGCCTGTACATGTAACCAGCAAACCATGAACTGCTGCCAAGCGGCAGTTCTGACAGCTTGCATATCATGCAACGCGGGAGCTAAACAACATCTAATTAATGCCAGCTGCATGTGGGCCAAAGTCATAGCGCGAACAGCTACCGTCAAGGAATGTCAAGAAGGCTGCCTGAGCTTGCAGCTGATTTAGATTACAGAATTGTTGGTACAGGCACAGGTCTAGGCAGGATAGATGCAGGCAACATCTAGCACTGCGCAACACCTGGGCGGAGCCATTGGGATTACCATGTAGAAGAGCATCAGTGGTTGGCTCTGAACCTTGAACGCGCTCTTCACGAACAGAAGTGTACATCGCGAGTTCAAGCAGAGGACCAGGCAAGCCCTAGATCTGCTGAGGCCCGAGCGGAAGGTGAAGATGCCACCTTGATATGAGTTACCGTTGTATGCACGAAGAGACTCGCAACCCCTGTCTGCCGTTCCATTCTACATGGTTACGTCAGTAAGATACAGATCTAGACCTGGAAAGTTGGCATCAATAGATCAACTCCAGCAACTGCTTCCGATTCTGGTGAGCCAACCGCCCTGCTAGGACGGAAAACAATGGATACTACTGCCTCCTCCCATCCCCCTCCCAACCATTCATGATTAATGCCATCTTTAATCTGCCTAAGGCCTACCCTTCTGTCAAGAGCTGTTGCACCACTCGCCTGTGGTGGCCGGCTGACCCCCCTGATCGATGACGAACTGAGTCTCCTGCAGGCATGTTACGAGGCTCTGGTTGCTCTGCATCAGAGCGGTCGCCTTGAGCAGATCTGCTGCTGGATATCGGTTCGGTCTCCAATTATGATAATTGCTCTTGAATACAGTTGTGCCCATACGAGCCAACTGTTTGGGTGAAAGCCGTGCTGCCGGATGCTGAGCGGTCCATCTCAGACGCAGAGCCGTTCGCATCACCTTGCGTGAGCGACCCGCATCCCACAAGACCCTTCCGGCAACACCTAGACCTAGCAGCATCTGCAGGCCAGAGGGCCAACTGGCGAAAAAGCTACAAGTACAAGCTCAATGGTCTCAGGTCGATACAGTCTCCTTCCTTTTTCACCCGCAAGTACTTCTGGGATGCTGCAGACCTTGACTGACTCTGCAGTGAGCCAGTTGGCAACACCGCTATAACTGCCTGTCTCAGCATGACTTGTACATGATCCGCATCTGGGCAGCAAACATGATTCGAACGGTCTCGCCCAATCGGGCAGGGTTGTCCTGGCATACTGTACGCCCAGGAGACTTACTGAAAAATGCCATCGTGCCACCCGGGTGATGACCGTCCAGTCCACTTTAGATCTGCTATTTTGGATATCGGACATTGATCCATGCCATGCCAAGCCATATCACTGCAGTCCTCCGCACCAGACACAGAAGACACGATGAACTCTGCAGCCCTTTTGCGAGTCTCGGCCTCTTGCAGCTGTGTCCATGCTAGTAACATCTGGCGATTACTCCACGCAACTCGCCACCAACATGATGAGAGCCTCTGCAGGAGGCAAGAAGAGCGTCTCTCCGGAGTCGCCGATGCCTCCCAAGATGCGCCAAGGCCCCCTTTTCAACTGAATCTCTTCCACGAGATGCTGTGGGCTTTCAGGCGCTGAGCGACGGACATAACAGCTCTCCTTTGGCATTCTTGATATGGACAGGTTGGTTGGCCTGTAAAGGCTGCACTGCTGCCCCGCCCAGCCCTCTGTTTGGGAGTTGCCTGCATGATCTGGTCAGTGGACGGGTCGCAAGCCGTTGTCGGCTCAAACGTCCAGAACCTTGGTCCGTCGGGACGCACAGCGTTGCTTTGATGGCCATGCGTCGGTCATGTATACACCGGGCATCGAACGCATTTGGGTCGAAGGGGGTCCCGTGGCCGTCTGCCACCTTGTGCGGCCCAAAGCAGAGCAAGCACGAAGAGACCAGGAAGCAGGTCTCCGGCGCCCTGCTGCAAGTTTTGACCTCTCGAAATACACATCTCTGGCAAAAGGTGCGAAGTGAGAGGACTGAGGCCAGCCAAGGCTTGACTGAGGCTTTTGCGGAGGCACCCACCCTTCAGACGAGCTCGAAGCGTCATCGGAGCGCCCAGCTTGACCAGGGGCCTCAAGCTGGAGACCTGGCCACACAATCGTCAAAATCACTCAAGATCTTGATTACGTGCGGCGATTGTATCAGGTCGATGCCTCTGCCAACTCTACCTCTGTGAGCTGAGCGGCCTTGCTTGATCAAACATGCTGTGCTTGCAGGTTTCTGTACGGCCACTGTGAACGGAGAGGTGAGTGAGGACTTTGCGAAGCGGTCCACAATAGAAGCTCTTCTCACAGGCTTCTCCACCAGAGTCTTTGTGACCTTGATCCTGGAGCGCCCATGCTGACTTCAAAGACTTGATAATGTGTTCAAAAAGATTGCGACACAAGCATGAATACATGCAGGTGGTGCATCTTTTTCTTTTTTCCCATCACGCGAGCCTCAGCAAGCTTGTTACATCCAATGCAGCGTCTTACGTCTTGGCATCCCACGCATCCCTTCCAGTTGAGCACCTGGCTGCCTTGGATTGGAAGCTTGCATACCAGCGAGCTATAGCCGACCTGGGCAGCAGTGCAAGCTCCCAACAAACGACGTTTGCCTTCTCACAAACCGAGCTTTCTGCGCACCTAAGTAGAAGATCAGGTTCAGCGGCAGCAGGAAAAAGTATGCATATCCTCGGATGGGATGTGATTGAACGCGTGCGTCAGTACTCACGTTCTGTGAAGAAGGCTCTGTCATGGCGCTTCTTTTCAGAGGGGAGGAAGCAGGAGCGATTGGAGCTTGGTATCTGAAAATCAAAGCCATGTCTGACACGCCGTTTCAGTCGTCAAATCACTCTGTGACCTGCAGAAATGAACAGCAAAAAGAACAACTACAGTAGATGCCCCGTCAGTGTTTGGTCGGTGACAGACTTGGCCCCAGGCGCATGTCCTGGTTTTCATTGGGTGCCTGCAACTTGATTTGCAGCGCACAATACATATGCTTGAATGCCATGCGGACGGCGCTGCATCGCCACTCGGCTGAGCAGTCTACCTCGAAGTCATTCCTTGATGCTTGCAGAAGCTTCACAATGGACTGCGACCTGAAGCAGACGTGCTTTGCATCACAAACATGTTGAACATCCGTTCGAAACCTTTCTCGCATGGCTTTCAATTGTGTAGCCCCAAGAACTGCTACCTGCTGGTCTATGCACGACCGCCTGCACGGCCCGACCAGCTAGATCTACAATACGACAGTACGGGATAATGACGGAAAGCTGCCTGACAAAAGACCGCTTGTTCTGAGACAAGTGCTTTTCCAGCACATCCTCGAGGCCATGTCCTAGGATGAAGCGCACACAGGTTTCGTCCTGGCAGGGGGGAAGGAGGATACTCTTCTTAGATTCAGCTCTGTTTGGCAGCGAAGGGGCAGACATTTTAAATCTTGGGGTATCAGCAGGGTGGACCGGTCTCTAACTACACAGGTTTTGGGACTTGCTAAGTCATTGCTTGCAGAAATCTTGGTAGCTGTAAACAAACCTGGCATGCGGAACCTTGATTATTAACATTACTCGAAGTCACACGTGCATCGTCTCGTGGTGGTTTCAAGACATTTAAGTGGCCTGACTGATATTTGCCACGAATGTCCTTTGGGACATACTCCACGACTGTCGTGTTGTAGCCGTTCTGAGCAGGTCACAACATTCTGAGAAGCCTCACGCAACCTGTGCGACAAGGCCTTGTTTTCCACATGCGAGACAGGCTCCATTTCACCTCAGTCAAATCATGATCCTTCTCCAAAACGGCTAAACAGTATGCTGCCGTCCAGACATGGTGCGCAGAATCTCTTCATGGCAAGCCCCTCGTACTTTGTGCCAAATCCGAGGACTTCCCTTTGCTGTCGTCTAAGTGGGTTTACTGGACCTCCCTCGAGGAAACTGCTTATCTGAGTGTGTAACTTGCCCACCTTAGTAGTGTGTTGCCTTAGGCCTGAGGCTTGAGCAGTCCGTTGTGTTCTGAACGAAGTTGCGAAAGGTGGGGTTCCTGGAGAGGCTTGGCACCGAACGATCCATGTCACCAACACGGCCAGCACCTTAGGCGCATCTGTTCATCCTCCTTTGACCTGAGATGGCAAAGCCGCAAAGCGTCACTGTGGCAGCCGGTGGTGGTTCAGATCCAGAAGGTCCATTTGAATCAATGCGTGGAAGCTGCGAGACAGTGAACATCATGATGAGCTTAATGTCGGCGAAATCTGTGGTCCTGGAGCAGGAAAGGAGATCCCCAGAGACGTTCATCCATGCCAAACAGCAAGAACGAAGCAGCAAAGCTGACTGAGGCGGAGGCACAAAGTCTTTACAACTGTCGAACTCGTATGCGTATTCGATCGGAGATCCCACCTTGAAGGGTATAAGATTAACAATCAACAGGCTGCACCACCCACACCAGAGCATGTCAAGCGCTTAACTTTACAGTCTGTACATGGCTGGCGCGACAATGAAGACTTGTCTGCTCTCTGAGATCCTTGCATCAGTCAGCTCTGGTGGACAGAGATCTTTGTTCTGAGGTAGACTGCAAAAGTCATCTACCTCAACACAGGCATGGTTGGATGACGGCAGAAAGCCGCAAAGAGCTTCACGCTTTCTGGGTTCTGAGAACACGGCTCGCTTTGCTTGAGGCTTTTGACACATGGCCTACGCGGCTGAGTATCCAAGATAAACAACCCTGCAAGACTGTCAACCATCAATGGGATGTCACAGCACAGAAATGAGGCCTCATTGTCGCCAATGAGAACACAATACCTGTGCGCAGCACGCAGCTTCTACTGTGCAGCAGAATCGGCGATGGACTCGTCAACACTGACCTGCATCCTATGGAATTACGACAACCGTTTGGAATACTTGCACAACACGTCAAGGCCCACGAAAATACAAGGAAGACTGACAAGTCTGGGCCCAGCACTTCTTCGTCCCCGGCCTCTTTACCTGGCACCCGAGCATGCTCATGACCACTCCTCTGAGTGCGAGCGCAAGTCAGCATACAGCCGTCCTCTTGGAATGTCTCAACGCATCGAGACATGGCCTGCCAACGCAGCCACAACTACCCAAGATTGAAAACATGAAGCAAACAACCGGTTGCAAACATGCAAACTCCTCCGCTCCACGTGCTCCATCCAAAATTGCAGTTGACTGACATAGTTGTTCATGGTTCCTCTGCTTCTTCCATTGGTCAGCGCTTGTGGCTATCTGATATTGAACCGGCTCAGTCGTTGCTACTGATTCTGGCAGCACGACACGAGCTACATGCGAGAACAGAAATCTAGTCGGTGTCAACACTTGCCCTACCGTGTGGTCAGGAGCGGCAGCTCGACGCTAGGGTGGCTTGAACTACAATGGTTGGAAGCCTTGCACCAGCATGTCAGCGAGCTTCACGAGTTTCAGTGGCCACAAGCCTTGTTAAGTGCAGCGCCTTGCAAGCCAAATCACGTCTTCAATTGATTCTACCACTGATGTCGGAAGCGGTTAGCAGGATCGTAGAATGGTTGGTGAGGGGTGTGCTGGAGATGCCCCACTGGTCTAGAGCCCAGATGCAGGAAAAGTCAAATGTTGCCGCTCATTTCAACAGCCTCTGAGCTCCGTTCTCTTCGCTTTGTGGCAATGGCTCAACAAAATTACAGAGCACAGCTTCGCGGCCTCATTCAGGTGCGTAAAGTACTCGTAGTGATCCGCTGTCACTGTCGAGAGCGCCTTTTTACCAGCTTCAACGCCTCACCCGACCTTTAACAAGACCTCAAAGCATTTCGGACTGCTGGCCTCACGCTGCATCGTCAAATTGTTCGTGAAGTCGTGCAGCTTCTGGCTGTTCCTACGCATGCAGACGGCTCATGGCATGCATGGGCAGTAAGCATGTTGAGGCAAAAGGGACACTGCAGTCGCAAGGCACCAATTTTTAGCGAATGATGGGTCATTCTGCAATGCGAAGTCGCATCAAAGTCGCATTCTGCGTAGTACTTGCTGCGGCTCTGGCACGCCCCTCCAGCACTGAAAGAAGGGTATAGATACTTCTGCGATGCGTAACTTTACTTTCACATATCTCCTTCACTGACGCAAACAAGTTGCCAATGCCCCAAGCCCAAGCTTTCATTTTGGGAGGTTGGCAAGCGGGCGGCCCTGGAAACAGATGAGCCAAGCTACATGGCAGCATGCTGTCTTGCACCTGTCATGGTTTCAGCAGATTTCTCGCCACTGCTCTCTGTATATCAAATTGCAAGCTTCCAAAGAAGTAGGCGCAAGAGCATGAGAGGCGGGCTTGTCAGTGTCTAAGTCACTATTCAAAATGCTTTGCCACGAGGGCGTGGTGGTTTTGCATGCGAATCTTGGACAATGTGATTGACTGCGTACGGATCCTGCAGCTAAACTGGCCGCGTCCGTGAAGAATGGAACTCTACCCTTTGGGGATGTCAGCATCAAATCGGCTGCCCCGCAGAGGGTAACACGCACCAAGTCGGTGTCTCAGAAAATTCGGACTAAGAGCCACAAGCACAGCAGATCGTCACTCCCAGGCACTTCCTACAGAAGCTGAAGTAAACAACGTGCGCTTTCATTGCCCTGCTATGCACCAAGGCTGCCAGCCTTGCATCCTTTGGAGAGCTGCGTGTAAAAAAATGCAGCTGCCAGGACCAGGGCCAGAAACTGACCCTAGTTTTGGCTATGGCAGGGCTGCAATGGCACAGTACATCCAAGAAAGTCGGGTAACTGCCTGCTCGGCTTTACTTTTATGAGGAGGACAGACAACAGGAGAGGGACAATCACTTCGCCAGCAGGATCCGTTTTGGTATCCGGCCCATGCCACTTCTCTCAGGCTGGCAGGGAAGCTTTCCAGGAAATTCCTGGCGGGCTTTAGCCCGGAAACAGCAGGAACTTCTGCAGCCAACCAAACTGGTGCAGGCGCGTGCTCCACGGGCAACGTTCCAAGCTCAGCGAAGTTAGAAAATCTCTTCTTGCAAAAAGTCACCTTGTGACAACGACTGTCAGAAGCTCGTTAGAGGCATTGCCTGCAAATGCCCAGCTGCAGGCTGCGGCGTTCCACCAATTCGTCTTCAAGGCTCTGCCGGCAACACACGCCCTCGCACCCTGGAAATGGAAGAGAAGCCTCCATACAAAGCCACACGTCCACTACACTGGCATTGAAAACCTGTGATGGGATCCACAAAGAAAGCAAGGCACCATCTTGGGCGAGCACGGCCGGCGAGCTTCTGGATTCGTGCAGACAAAGACCATGAAGCTTGGTAGCTTTTGCCAACGCTTCAAAATTTCAGCCCTCATCATAGAAGGTGGAAAACAACAACCAATAACCTAGAGAAATCTGCGTTTCGTCATTTAGGGCTGCTGTATCAGACTCCACAATGCAAGAGGCTTTTTGGCATTGACCTGGCTCCGCTTGCTCAGGAACTGCGCACCTTTGTATAGACTAGAACCATTTCAGTCTGGAATCGTATCAGTTTGGGCGAGTTGCCCTTGCCGGCCAGCTATCAGTGCCCCAGCCTTCCCCAATAGGCAGTGCTAGGCACAAGAACATCATCTTCAAGCTATGTTTTTTATTGCACCAAGAGGTTGCTCAGACAAGTGTCTTCGGTAGCCTGCAACGCAATCAGAGTCCAAAACACATAAACTGAACATGTACATCATGCAACAAATCACGTCCAACGCGAGAAACGAAAACAGAAAACTGCACCGGCTGAAGGCACGTGGCAGCTTGTACTTGTACGGCAGATCGAACCAAAAGCAAACATCGAATTCAGAGCGGCCGATGATGTACTAAATGTCACTCTGCTAGTTTCGAGCGCAACACGTACGAACAATGAAAAAAGACGGTGATAACTGCATGAAAGAAAACAACATGAAACTACAGATCGGCAATAATGCTTCCTTTCTGCTGCACATGGAATCTATTTGACATCAACGAATCTTCCTCCACTCAGCCGCTTGCATGATTTACCACGGCCTGATCTCTGCCGCTGCAAACAATCTGTACGTCTAGATCTTCAACCTGAATGTACTTCCAGGAACAATCCGAAGCAAACAGCGAAGCATCAATCTGGGATGATGTGGATATGCGAGCGCATCAAGCAAGAATGCAACGATTCAGTGAAGGAATTTACTCGCCGTACAAGTAGCAGGTAATTCCTCCTCCTCCTCACAGCTTTACCGGGCTGTGGAGATGCCTGGAGGCCCTTCCCGAGGCATTGCCTCGAGCCCGCAAGTCCCGTTCGCACTCCCAATCAGACCTGGGAAGACCGATGTACCATCCCTTCTTCCTCTATGGGCTATGCTCACGTCTCATGAGGCAAGCAGGGGCGGACCGCCAAGCCCGTGAGCGCGTCAGTCAGGTCTTTTCCGCGAGGCGGAGTGGTAAACCTTCTGATCCCAGACATGGACGAGCCAGAAAAAGCCCGCAATTCCTTATCATTCCCGTTTGGGTTCAAAACGAATTTCTTTCCTCCTCAAGCGTCTGCGACATTTTAACATGCACTTTGCCAATTCATTAGGGGATTGTTTTTGATTCAAAGCAGAACACTGTAGTTTAGTTTCCACAAACCCCCTGCTGTCCTGGCAAACTCATGCCGGTGATTCCGCACATTCCCTTAGTGCTCTGACAACAGTCTGAGAATTTGGTTGGCTGCTAGGGGTCCCTCACAATTTTCATAATTGATCATATCCCATAAGCTACCTCATTCAAGCCTGGAGAGGTCCCCTGATAGCATGTACGTTTCAAGGTTCTAAATCCCCTCCTGCATTGCTGGCAGGTTAAAGAACTGATTTACACGGGCCATCGAAAACTTTCTGTGACCACACACTCTTGAAGCAACGGCCCCCTATGATACTAGGGCGATGGAAGGAAGACCCACATTCCCGGTGTGTCTACAGCATGTCTATCTGGCGCGTGCCCACCCTGGGGTAACTGCGGTGACGCAGAATTAACTTTGGTAACATTTTAGGCCACCCTCCCCGTTGGCGGAAACTTCTTTCTTTTGGGTTTTTGGCCCAGTGGCTCCACTTCCTGGGGCTTGCACGCTGAATGCCAGTATGGTACACCACGGGGATTAGTCAGTACATCTCTCTTTTCTTCTCCTATAGGCTATGCACCCATGGAAAGGGGCGCCGCGGCTAGGCCATCTCTTCCTCTTCTTCGGCTGGGGTAATGCCCAAGTAGGCTCATGCGATGCGTCAACAAACCGTGACAGGGCCCGACTACCGAACATGCGCAGGTACACGAAGACAGGACAAGTCTGAGAGCACTTCAGGGCCAGACCCAGAAAATGCTCTAATGCACCTTACGTCCCGCGCATGAACTTTATGGCTATTGACCACGGCTGTGAACCCTTCAGCTGCCACAACCACACTCTGCTGGCCAGTTGTCCTTTACACGCAACTGAGTGATTGGCGCCTGCCACTGCACCAAAACACCATGCCTAGCTATCGGAGCTTCGCTTCTCTGAGCTGTCACAGGGCAACTTTCCGGGCCTCTGCATCATCACTTTCTCCTCTGCTTCTTCCTGGTCCGGTGGCTCTTCCGCACGCTCATCCTCCTCCAGTTGAATCTCTTCTTCCATGTCCACTTCCTGGGCTTGGCTCCCTCCCTGGCGTCGGCGCTTTCTTGTTCAGCGCCTCTTCACTTACTTCCGTGAGAGCCGCGCGCGCCCCGCACAGCCAGGAGATTCAGCGGACTATTCCGGAGGTCGTCACGCCGGATGATATGGCGGCACTTGCCTACGTGTCGGTCCACCACCTACATTGCCGCTTGTCGGCCAACCGTCTGAAGAGCGAGATTCTGGCCGAGCTGATCGACACTCTGGAGCTCGAGCAAAGCTGACCAGATCACACGACATTCCGCATCATTGGGGCAGGCCGGCACATACTCCGTTGATTGCTCTGCACTCTCTCTTCGGTCTGCCAAGGCGTAGTCTGCGCTGCCCGGCCTGTCCACTGCTTCATGTGGAACCACCCGCGTCGGTCTGGCGGGCGAGAGCATCAAACTCTCCGTCACCGTTGTCCTCTCAACCGCCGGCTGAGTGGACGAGTTCGTCTGTGTTTGCGCCACGGCGCATTCCCTGTCATGGAGATCGAGTCTTCCTCCGCCAAGTCATGGCTCCATTGCTTGTGTGCATCCGGGGCTCCGACGCACAGCAGGCTCACTGCACTGAGCATGGCAACCATGGCTGAGGGCATCACCGTAACCACTTAAGTGGACTGCAGTTGCCCTGCTGGCACGGGTCCCCCAGCCGTGACGTTGTTGCTCGTGTGTGCCATTGGCTCTGTTGTCAGCTGGTAGCGTGTGGAATGTCCTGAGCGCTTTGCAGTCACGCGCAGCTTGCATTCCAGGGCTGCGTGGGTTGTGGAGCTGTCTGGGCTGGGTCTCATTGCATGGTCTTAGTTGCGCTCAACCCCAGAAATCGTGGACGCATCACTTGCTCAGCTCCCATCCGCCGTTGTCTCATGTTGGCACTGAACCAGGTCCGCAGCAGGTAGGGCATGAGCTTGCACTGCTAAATTTCAAAAGTCAAGGGGGGGAGGGTGGAGAAAAAAAAAAGTCTGAAATTAAGCGTTGGCCAACAGCAGTTCAAGCAAGAAATGCCAAACTCAGGTCTCCCGTATTTCAAAAGTTTCTGAGAGAGATGCATGCCCGTTGCCCGCAACACAAGCGCATGCTGGGAAACTCAACGCGGGAACCAACAATAGGTCGCACGGTTTGGTTGAAGGTTTTAGGGTTATAAGGGTTGAGGAACCATCTAGAGGTTTAGGATTCCAAGAACACATTCTAGGAAAACTTTTGCAGTGATGCTCAGCTGTCAGAATGCCCGCCTTCCCTGCGCGCGCGCACCTTTCAACTAAACGCCTGGTAAGGACACCTGAAGATCTGCAGCGCGTAGGTGCCCTTGCCAAGCTTTTCAAAAAAAGTGTGCGTAGCGCACTCCTTTTTTGTTTTATAAACAACCCGGTAAGGACAATTGAAAATCTGCAGCACATAGGTGCCCTTACCAGGCTTTTCTTTTAGAAAACAGACGAGCGCGCGCCCTCTTGTTAAAAGAAAGGCCTGGTAAGGACTTCTGAAAATCTGCAGCGCGTAGGTGCCCTTACCAGGCTTGTCTTTTTTAAAAAAGAGGTGCGTGCGCACATTTTTTTTCACAAGGAAAGGTCTGGTAAGGACACCTGAAAATCTGCAGCGCGTAGGTGCCCTTACCAGATTTTCTTCTATAAAAAAAACGAGCACACGCGTTTTTTAAAGAAAAACCTGGTAAGGACACCTGAAAATCTGGAAAGCATAGGTTCCGTTACCAGGCTTCTCTTTCAAAAAAAAGCGCGCGCGCGCGCCTTTCTTTCTTGTTCAAAAAAGGGAAAAGCCTGGTACAGACACCTAAAAAATCTGCGTTTTTTAAAGAAAAACCTGGTAAGGACACCTGAAAATCTGGAAAGCATAGGTTCCGTTACCAGGCTTCTCTTTCAAAAAAAAACGCGCGCGCGCGCGCGCCTTTCTTTCTTGTTCAAAAAAGGGAAAAGCCTGGTAAAGACACCTAAAAATCTGCAGCGCGTGTGTGCCAATGCTTGCTTCTGAAAAACATACATTTGGGCGTTTGAGCACATATAAGCTTTTCATGTCCGAGATGTTTAATCGTAGAGTTTTTCTACAAAACAAGAGTCTGAAATTAAGGATTCCTGCTTTTCTACAACCACAAAAAACTCTGAAATTAAGGATTCCTGCTTTTCTCCAGCCAAAAGCCAAAATCCTTAATTTCAGATTTTTTTTCTAAAAAATAAAACTCTGAAATTAAGGATTCCTGCTTTTCTCCAGCCAAAGGCCAAAATCCTTAATTTCAGAGTTTTGTTTCTAAAAATAAGACTCTGAAATTAAGGATTCCTGCTTTTCTTCCAGCCAAAGGCCAAAATCCTTAATTTCAGAGTTTTGTTTCAAAAAATTCTCTGAAATTAAGGATTCCTGCTTTTCTCCAGCCAAAGGCCAAAATCCTTAATTTCAGAATTTTTTCCTGGAAAATAAAACTCTGAAATTTCAGTGTTTTCGGCTTGGTCATTCACATTTTTTGGATAAAATCCATGATTTCTTCGATTCTGGCCAGGAAAGCTTAAGAAAAAAAACAGTTAGTTTTCTTAAGCTACCTTGCCGAAAAACCAGGAATTCATGCTTTTCTGGCTGGAATTCCTGAATGACCAGGCCGAAAACACTGAAATTTCAGAGTTTTATTTTTTAGGAAGAAAAAAAAACTCTGAAACTAAGGATTTTGGCCTTTGGCTGGAGAAAAGCAGGAATCCTTAATTTCAGAGAAATTTTTTTTAGAAAAAAAATCTGAAATTAAGGATTTCGGCCTTTGGCTGGAGAAAGGCAGGAATCCTTAATTTCAGAGTTTTATTTTTTAGAAAAAAAATCCTGAAATT
>CAJNIZ010032524.1:0-24345 GCA_905231905.1 Symbiodinium pilosum | reverse complement strand
CAATAAAGCACTGCACATGCAAATTGCCCCCCACCCCAAGTTGACAGTTCCGGCAACCCAAAAAATCATCAAGAGCAAAACGCAATCAACCAAACAAAGTTTCTCAAATGTCTTCAGAGCCTGACAGCGAAAACTCTAATTAGCACATGTGCACCGTTCGCGAGCTGAACAGCATAATCAAACAAGCACGCACGCGCTCACTCACAGAGGAGCCTGCCCAACTGACTGCACCAATCGACGTCTACACGGAATCTACGGAAATGGATTGAACCTGACCTCTCCCACCTCATCCAACACAAAGGATTGAGAGCTTTTGAAAACGGCATGACACAAGCTGCAGGGAGGTCTATTGAGTTTCCAAGGGATCAGAAGACACACCAGCAAGGGACTGGAGCTCCCACTTCTTTGAAGTCAATTGTATCCCTCTTCGGTCTACAACACAGAGGCTGAAGCTGGCTCGGCCTTGGCACACCAGCAAGGCGCTGGAGCTCCCACTTCTCGGAAGTCAATTGTATCTCTCTTCCGTTCGTAGGAGCAGGGGTTTGGGTTTACAACACAGAAGCTGAAGCTGGCTCAGCCTTGATTTTTAAAATTTTTGGCAGAAACGCTTGCCTGATGTTTTCCCGTTTAAACGCGCCCTGCCAAAAGCTTGATTTCAGCTCCAAAATTTTCTCCCTTGACTTTTGAAATTTAGCAGCTTGCACGCACAAGCGCTGGAGACTGGAAACTCGCAGGCACTAATGGCAGCGGTACCCGCCGCTCTTCTGTCTTCTGTGGTCTTTGTGTCTCGTCGGTGTAAGTGGGTCGGTTGTCCTGGCATGTACTCTCATTGGCTGTCTTCGCGCCGGCTCGGGCTCCTGCTCTGGGTAAAAAGGGGAACTGCCTCCCCCTCAACAGTGCCCAAGCATCCCGCGATCCTTCGGTCTTAGCTGGGAGGCCCGAGGTGGTACACATAAACAGGACTGAAACACCACAACGGCACAACTCAACACCGATCTTCCTCTCTCTCTCGCTCTCACTCGCTCTCACTCGCTCTCAGGTCTCACTACGTGCTTGGCGCGTCGATCCATCTTTGTGGTTGGGTACGGCTAGTGTAGTCTGCTTGCATGTGTCAGGTGACTGTGTCGGGCTGCTGCGGCTAGATCCCGCCTCAGTTGTCAAACATGTTTCCGGCGTTCGTTCCCCTCCTCACGCCCTCATCTATGTTCAACTTCGCCGGCGCTCTTCGCTTGCTGGCGGCGGGCGGGTATAGTTGGTTAGTTAGGGGCTTCTCCAGCGCCGTTTGCTTGCCAGTGGCCCACGGCACGTCGCGCTGCTCAATGAAACTTGTTTCCTCAGGCTATAGTTCTCCCTGTTCTGCACTGCTTCTTTCCAGAGGGTCGCAATCCTCTCAATCAATTTTTCTGTTTCTTGTAGCACGCAAAATCTGGTTGGGGGCGCATTCCATGTCTGTTTTGTGGCTCTGCCCACCATCAGGCCTGACTTGGCCTTGACAGCATTCTTCCAGGCCTTTCCTCACGCCTCTTCGCGTGCCCCTAGACCCGCCACACTTGCGTGAGGACTGTGGACCACCTACGCGCCGGGCACTTCACCAGAAGGCTCCTTGCACGCCTCAGTGATCTGTCCACGTTTCCAGCGTTTTGCGCTTGATCTGCAGCATCTATTTGAGTTGCACGAGCTGGACGCTGTTTGCTCCTTTCAACAGGGATTCGTGTGGATGGGCTGCTCCTATGGCCCAGAGCGCTGACGCGCTCACGCATCTAGCGCGTGCAAGGATTTTGCGGCGCGTGCTTCCGTGGCCCTTCAACATTTTCCTCCGCAGCGCAAAGGCCCCCCTCGCTACTTCCCCTTTCACAGCCACTCAGCCGCCAGGACCATCACCGTACCATTTTAGACACCCGTCGCGTCTCCCACAAGGGACTGCTCTGCCGGGTCTGCGCGCACGTGTTGAGTTTTCCCTGCACTCACTTGAAGATTACGCACAGCCAGTCTTCTGACCAAGTCATCCACTCGTTGTTGGAGAAAAGGCTTGCAATGGCTCCAGAGGTAACGTCGTCCTGGAACCCTCCCCCGTTTGCTGGCATGATCGGGCGCTTGGTCACGCAACAGATGGCCCTTGGCTTGCTGGTCTTTCTTCGGTGGCTTTTCGATCTCACCCTTGGCAACTCGCAAAGCCCCATGCCTTATAGGCTTTGCGGGCATGGTCGACGATGGTCGACGGTCCTCCCCTGCATGAGTTGCAAAAATCCTGTTTCTCCTACGGGCTTCCCCAGCAAGTCTCGTCTTGCACTTGCAACTCAACCCTAGTCTTCTCCTTAAGCTCAAGCAGCAGTCGTTTAGCTTTGCTGGCAAGCCGCGAGCTTTTGCGCTGCACGGGCACTTCCGAGATCCCTATAGGCATATGATCTTTTTGCGACCCACTGCGTCTGCGGCGCATGTCTCCTCCTTGAGGGTAAGGACCATGCTGATCGTGGTCATGAACTTCTGGTACACAGCCTGAGTGCTGTCTCCCGGTTTCATCCGTACTGGTACCATGCAGAATCTGCGCTGTGTGCCAGGCAAACATCTCATTGGTAGCAATGTCCGGAGCAGCGTTCTGGAGGAACTGCGTCGCCAGCTTTAGCGTTGCCTCAGCAGCCTGATCCTCAACCCATCCATCAACAATTCACGCTGGGCTATGCTCCATCGGAGTCCCCACTGCCTCGCTCGGGGGGTACCGTGCCGAAAAAATCTTAACCCGTAGGCTTTCTGCATCATGCGCGCCGTCCTGAAGACTGCTCCGGATATCTTGACATGGCCACCACTGCTAATACGACCGCCTGAAGGTCACTATTACAATAGCTAATACGTAATCAGTTAGAACCAACCTCAGCGTGGGTCCACAGAAAAAGAAGGCGCCAGACCGAAGTCTGTCTGACCCTGAGTCACACGCACGAAGTTGGATTCAAGGCTTTTTCACGCCCTTAGTGGCTTTGGCGGGAGGCAGGCAAAAAAGGCAGGTTAGGAAAGCTTACGTGCAGGGGAGGATGGAGGCTTTTCTTTGCCGCCGCCCGGACACCCGGAAGCCGCTTACAACCTGACGTCTGAACTAATTTAAGGTTTAGGGTACACGCGGGGCTTTCCCCGGGCGCCAGGGCCGCGCACAACTGACGCGGAGCCACAACTGTCTGTGGTGGCATCTGTGAAGTTATTCGGTCCACCTGCGCCCCAATGCTCGAAAGCCTCTGCATAAGTGCCCAGCGCAACCCTGGTGACAAAGTGCTGGTATAAGCAAAGGCCCACCTCAGTGCTCAACTCGAACATGAACCTTACTATCCTATGGGCATGGATGCACTGCATGAACGTCATTATCTTATGGGCGTGAATGCTCTGGTTTTCAGATGCACCCGAGCATGAACGTCATTATCCTATGGGCATGAATGCTCTGGCTTTCGGATGCACTCGAACATGAACGTTATTATTCTGCGGGGCATGTATGCCCTGGTTTTCGGATGCGCTGTTGCTTCTGCAAGCCACAGCCAGTGGCGGGGCGGGTCCAAGCAGCAGACTGCCACTCTGTGCTTTCCGAGAGCATGCAGCTGCACGCAAACAGGCTTGTACATGCAGAGCAGAACTGCCTCAGCGTAAATGATGCAGAAAGTGACGGCAACCCTGGGAGATTGCGGGAAAGGAAAAAAAATGATTTTCCTCCCCTAGGAGATATGCTCACTATGACCCTGGTAGGAAGCAAGGCTGCTATGCGTTAGGTTTGCAACAAACCCCTCTCTCTCAGGACCCGTCATGCACAGTCATGCGATTGCCCAACCGTGAAATGCCTGGCCTTCATAAGCTGAGTGTGATGTCGACTGGGACTTGAAGTCCTGGGGGTGCCTCCGGGTTTCGCATCAACCTCGGCCATTCTCCACTGGATCTTCTTGCACTTTGCTTCGTCATTTATGCGGTGGTGCTCAAATGCAACCATGCCACTCGTGCAAAACGCTCGCCTTGTGCCATGATGCTGTGCGCAGAACCGGCGCATTCTCATCTCCAATCCTGGTCTTGAAGGATACGCTATTTCTGCTCTTTAGAGACATGGGATGCTTGCAAGACTACGTTCTTCCACATTCGACATTTGAGCATGACACCAAATGTTTTGCCGGCGTTAGCTCTTCTAAGCTCAGTCTAGGGGATCAAGCCATCAAACCAACGACGCGGGCTGGCTGAAACTGGGGTTTTTTATTTTGGATTCGGGCAACCTTCTCTTTTAGAGTCTTTACAGATGCATCCTCTGCAGGTCGCCAAATACCGCCCCTAAAGTATGCCAGTTTCAGGACTTCAGCTCATGCATCTTACACATTGGACCCTCGCAAAATCCCCCTGAACTCTGAATCTTGGTGCCCACAATGCGCGTCCATCGAGTCTACTGTGGGCTATGGGGCCCTGCGGCAGGTGCACATAAATATGCTTCGCTGCAAGTCCTTCACAACATCTACACTGTCCTCCCCAAGGCCGACGACCTTGCAGCCCAGATTCTTCGGATAGATGTCAGCAGTCCACGGCGTGGATGTCAAACAGGACAACCCTGCCTGTGGCCTGAAGAGTAGTCCCTGAAGGCTGCTGAGGAGCTCAGACCAGTAGGCACGCAAGCCGCGCATCAGAAAACTTGTCACAGCCGCGAGGAAAAGTCAACAGATTCAGGATCATTCCAAACATGAAAAGCTGCAGCCTAGCAACTCATGGACTGCACCTTGCCAAGGAACCTCCGCCAAGAAGGGCCTTGCGTTGGCTTACCAGAGTGGACAGCAGGGCTACCTCTGCAAGCGAAGCTGATGTCCTTCAAAAAACACCTTACGCAGTGCATTAGTCAACGGACAGGTGTGTAAGTGCATATGGATTTGCATGTAACGGCATGTTGGAGCTCCTTGCTTGGTAATTCCAGCTTGCTTCCCACAATTTAAGGGGTGCCTCTTCGGAATTGCTGGCATGCTTGACCATGATGGCCATCTTCCGTCTTCGGCATCCTGCGTTTTCTGCATCCACTGTGCAGTGTGCAGCCATGAATCCTCTCCAGCAGCTCGGTTTCAGTGAGCCTGCCTGCTCCAGGGCCATCGATGAGATGTGTCCATAAGTGAATGCATCAGGCGGACAGGATGTGGATGAGCTTTGCCTGCATAGGAGCAATCAACGGCATCGCAATGTAGCACCCAACCGCACGCTCCCGCATGCTCCTGCCTGATGTTTAGAGAGCTGAGGAGATCCGATGAGTTGTGTTCGTTTCACAGTTTATCAAATGCACTTCGGAAGCATGTTGTTTCCGGAAATGTTGCAAATTGCGGGAATGAAGGACAATTGCAACTCGAGTCGTGAACTTGAACGTGCCACCCCCGGGCATAGCCTACACACCTTGCGCTCCTCTTGCGGTGTGCATCTGCCCTCGCGGTGTACCCTGCCTTGCGCAATTGTTCCCCCGATATTGTCTGGTATAAATTGAGAGCCGTGGCCCGTGGGGCCTGGAGTGTTCGGATCTAAAGACAGGCGAAAACAATTACGCACCCCCCCATTGCCCAACTACTAACTAACCCCTCATCACACCAAAAGATCAAAGAGGATTGCATATCCGTTTCATCCGGTGATGCAAGGGTGAGGGAGTCCATGAATAGAGAATAGAATATCATGATTTCAAGGCTCCTTTGCGGGGCTGGCTTGTTTGTAAACGACCCTTGTTTCAAACCATACGGGCCCTTGTTTCAAAACACCTTCGGGGATCCCCAGCTGCCCCTCACTAAATGTTGGAGGTTGCAGACTGGATCTGCAGAAGTGTGTGGAGCAATACGTGATCCAAGTATTGGAAATACATTACAAGGTTTTGTTGAAACCTAAATACCTGCACAAGCAGGTAGAACTTGTATGGACTTACGAGGATTACATAGGAAAGACGTACATAGGAAGTATGTGCTTGCATGGGCTGTAAATACTGGTATCAGGATTCCAGTGAGCTACGCCGCATGGAGGCATGGAGAGAAAGTTTCTTGAGAGAAAGTTAACTGAGGATACATTAGAGAACACAACACGCAGCCCTGAAGGTGTGCTGAGGGCTGATGTGTACTTGTATTATGTGTATATTCGAAGAGAATCGAATTGTGCTTGTTTCTATACATTTTAGTTTAGGGGCATGCTAAACACAATCACTTCTGTTGCTGAAACCAAGGGAACTCCTGTTTCATATCGCCCTTTGATATCATTCTTCTTTATGCAACATATACTAAAGCGCCAGCTTTTTCATTACACGCATACTACAGCAACAAATGCTTAACTAGAATCCATGAAACCCCTTATCCTACCAAATACTTCCTTGGAGTCTCTCTGATATTCGAAACCCTTATGAGGCGATTCCCCTGAGCAATCCTGATTAGAGATCCTGATCAAAGGTCTTATCACGAATGCTTCTTCAGTGCCAGGAAAAGGAAGGATACGCACAACAAAATTCAACCGGTCCTCAGGCTTCTTTGCATTTATTGAAAAAGCAGTGTCATCTGGCTCTTCCAACTCATGCAACACTGAATCATCATCTTACACTCTTCTTGTTCATATTGAACGCGCTTCAAAATATGCTCAGTAAACTAAAAAAATGACGCAGCACGCAGGGCTCTGTTTACATTTGAAATGACCATAGAGCATGCAAATAGCATCACTCATCCACATGTGAAGTGACAATAAAACATGTAAGAACCAACAAACGAGGAATGTCTAGGCATTCCAAAACCCAGGCCCCATGGCAAGTCGCTCTCTTCAGGTTGGGAGGGGGGCCACCGGCGCAAGCCTCTAAATTTCTAAATCTCTGAAGTATCAGACCATTGATCCCAAAAGCTGTCTATGGCCCAGTGGCCTACATTTGGTAAACAAGGGCTCTCGCAGGCTCCAAGGAACCAGCTTTCCCGATTACAGTCTCTACCTCAATCACCTTCACTTTCTGGAGCTTAGACCATTTGCAAAATCCACAAGGCGAGAACCTTTTGCATACCCGGTGATTGCGAACATATGCGAACACAAGGAGGATTGCGACACAGCCAAAGTCAGTTGAGCCAGAAACTTCAGGTGACTCGGAAGTTGTCTGCGGACAATTTCATTTTCTTGAAGAGATTTGACTTTCGCTCCAGCTTCAGAAATACATGATGTCATGCTGCCAAAATCTGCCAAGACTTCACCACCTCCTGCCTGTTCCCGTCGCCCACTCTCAGTAGCAATAGCAGTTTTTTGGGTGGGGCATATTCGTTGCGGGGAAGCGACGAGCGTTAACAAGCACGCTGCACGGGCCTGCACACAAAATCACCTCCCTCAAATAAGGAAGAAAGCGGAATGTCCTGGTCAGCCAAACGAAGCATTTTGATTGCTGGTAGCTAGTGGCGGCTAGCTCTTGACTTGCGAAGTGCGGCGGTCCGTAAGGGAGGCGTAATGAGCAGCCCGTAGGTCCATGCGAAGCTCAGACTCATCATGAGCATGCCGGCCTCGAATGAGGAAGATACAATACTTCATGCACCTCTGGGCGCCAGCTGCGATACATCTGGGTGCCAAGCAGGATGTTCCCATCCGGCACTGGCGCATCATGTGAAACTTACCTGAGATGCAGGCTCTTATGTTGGCAAGTCACATAGTCAGGCCCCTAGTCTTGCAATGTGCAGGAAAGGGTCACATCGAGGTCTTGTAAAACCTCGGCTGATATGGATTGAGCATAGCTCAGCAGGAGATGTCAAGGGTCAAGCGCGGGCAACTTCGGTTCAGTGCTTTGCGCGAAGTTCCTTACACCATGGAACCCACTTGCGTTGCTCCAAGGAGCTTCTTCGTGGCACGAAGCTCTTCCACACCATGCCTTGGACCCCTTGACTCTGAAAACAGCAGTTTGAAACGACAGGGTTTTACCATACACTGTGCTGCAGCAAAGGATACGCAAAGAGGCAGGTTTCATCTTCGCAAACCTCACGTGAAAACAGTTCAATTGTTTGTGTCATCCTGGGTCGAGGCCACCAGAACTAATGCTCTTGCCAAGCGACGCCAGACTCCATGAAATTTGGGCAGAGGGATGTCTTCGTCAAATCCGGAAGTTGCTGGAGCTCGAAGTTTCCATGTGCAAAGGTGCCTACAAACCAGCTGCAGGAAGGGCTTCAAGCTGTGTCGGGCTCATGTCATGCCATCATGGTGCTGCAGTGTGCTGAGCCCTTGACACTGATCTCCTCGGGTACACTTGCCTTTCTCCTGAGAAGACACGTGCGCCAAAGCACTCGAGTACAGATTTGCGCCCGCAATTCCGAGACTGCTAACCTGCTACGGGACGTACCCAAGAAAGTCAGCTCCCATATTGCTTCGAGTTATACAAGCTGCTAGACAGAAGCGCAGAGTCGGACTTCAACGCCATCCATAGTCAAGGGGTTAACATGGGTTAACCTACTGCCTGTGCAACCCAAACAGCCAAGCGTCATAGAACGAGCAAAGCTTTGTCTTCAAAAACTGTTCTTCGTAGCGCGAACGATCTCTGTTTGCAGTCCCCTGCCAGGTACACAGCATCAGAAGGCACAATCTGGCAAATATTTTGGCTTGCCAAGTCTGACGTTCATGTTGGTCCGGGCATGAAATGCAATAGCTGCACTGGCCCGGTGCCTTTGACACCCTCACACTCACGGCTTTCTTGGCCGTCATGTCTTACAGCAAATGCTGCCTGAGCATACTGTGCATGCACACAAAAATGATCGTCACAGGTACTGTGCATTCATGAAAGGTTCTGGAGATCATTTGCTCCTGGCGCATTTTACTGAGCAAAAGTCGGCCGAAGGCAGTACTAGCATTTGACAGTCTTGAAATCCTCATGAACATACTGAATTCAGCCTCTTGCCATGTCACTGCCTGAGACAGGGACGTTCACTGGTACACCAGTCGGGCCCGCTGCTCAGCTACTTTATTACAAGCTCAGGTAGATCACCGACCCCGTCATGCCATTACTGAATTGATCAGCATCCCTTGCTGACATCACTGGCTTGGGCATGCTGTCATGGAAACCGAGCAGTGCATGAAGTGCTAAGCTTGAGCACTGCGGCAGCACACGTCCACAAGTTAACGCGTCTTGATACCTCCTGAGGCACGCACTTTGAAAACAAGCATCTCAGTAAACTGCAGCGCTTTATGCAGCATAGGTTTCACCATGCAGCAACAGTGAAGCTGCAAACCCTTGAGCCCACTGTTGTCCCGGCCTGTTAAAGATTCCGGTTGCAAACCGCAACCTGGCCACTCAGCAGAGCTTTTGAAGGCCATGGCGGCATACACAGCAGTCATTAGCTCCAGCATCAAAGCCCATCTAAAACAAAACACTTGCAACTCTGCAACTTCACCTTTGAGCGTGCAATCAGAGTTCTTGACTCGACTAGTCGCATAAGAAAGTTACAGTACTGCAGACACATGAGCTGGGCTTGCAGCCTTCCACCGGAAAGGCCAGTGTGGTCCTGCAGGCATGCAAGCCACGTCCCCACGCGCCTGACTCAAAACCATTTAGATAATGCATCGTGGAACTCAGGAAGTGCAAGGGCGCTCGTGAGCCCTTGCAAAAAATGGTACAGCCAGCACTCTTGCTAGTGCCACATCGTGGCTCAATCCCCGGAATGGCTTCGACATCCGGCGGTCCAATATGGAACTCAGCGACTAGTGCATTGACACAACTGCTGCCTGGGGCTTGTTCGTGCTGAAGATGTGGCCCAGAAATCTGCTAAAAGCTGTAGACTGATTCATCTTCAGCTCCTGTCGGCCAAGTTTCACACGCGGCAGCAGGCTGAATTTCCAGTCCCGTTGCAGATTTGAACAGCGATCAGAATGCAAAACAGCCAACCTCCACCCGCTCAACGTTCTTTTGCAATGTGTCGGATCGCTGTTTCTGCATGGCCTCACAGCTGACGCTGAAGAGAAACTCCATGCCATACTGAGATGGGAACAGCTACCTTTTCGTGGCTGAGGGTCCGGCTTCATTCAGGTCTTGCGAGAAGTGCATAACAACCTGCAATCAAGAAGAGTAGAATGCCAAACAAAGCAAAGACAAAAAATTGTTTTAGGCAGCTGCACTGTACTGACATCCCACGCATGAGACATACAATTTCTCACACAAGGATCTGCCAAGGGACCTCATGAGAACCCAGCGGCCGACGCTCACCATCAATCAAGCAAACAAACACCAGCCGATGCACGATTCACAGCTGACTCAACTACTCACACGGCAAATACAAATAAAGGTTCCGACAATACAACAAACGCATCATGGGCCCAAGAAGCTGACCTGCCTGACCTGCAATTTGTCAGGAATCCGGCCGGGAAGTAAGTTTTACTGAAATTTTCCCACACCCCACCCGCTCCCCGGCACGTTGGGCCTCCCCTCGGAAGCTATCCTCATTCGAGTTCACAGGTCCGTAGTACGCAGTAGGTAGTGTTTAATGAGTCTGGAACCTAAGGCTGAATGGAACAAGCTATCTGGCAAGGCTTCAACCTTTGCTGAGCTTTAGTACGCACGGTGTCCCCCGAACCTGCAAGCACAAACTTGAAACACAACGGGCTGTGGAGGCGGCGAGCATGGGGAATATGGCCTTTCAAAATGCCTCAAACAAGGGTGTTCCAGGAGCATGATGCTCATATTATAGCCCCTTCAGGCTGTGCAGCAACAAGAAGAAGAGGAACAAAAGTAACAACAAGATTAACAACATTATAGCGAACGAACAGACACGCGCAGCATTCCGAAAGCTGAAAACATGAAGATGTTCAAGAGCACTGAGCCTACGACAGACCAACTTTGATTCCTTGATGGCTGTGAAGTCTGCCAAACTCTAGGATACACATGCGACTGTGATGGGGTTGTCGGATTTCCTCTAAAGTGTAAAGATACGAAATGGCTTGTTCCTTGCCCCAAGACCAGTCCCAGCCTCCATACGAAACGGATCACACTGCAAACTGCAAAGGAAAGGGGTCATTGGAGACAGCTCTGTTGCCTAAGAAAGGGGCCTGCAACAGTAGGATACTTTTCCATCGTAACGGATCAGGTGGCGCAAGACCGCCAGGATCACGAAAAGTCCACAAAAACGAGGTTGAGACCTGCAATGCTTCATGCTGGAAATACGGGAATGAAAACAATTTTCGGCTGCCCCTTTGTGCTGAAGAGAGGGTTGCTAGAGTTCAGGGTTTCCGGGTGCAGGAGTAATGAGACTTCGATCCCCACCAGCCTGTGGAGTCTAAACGGCCACAACAAAATCCCCAACCATCTCAATCCGAACAACCCGCAAAGTCAAGCCCTAAAAGACAACAACCCTACACCACCCTAAGCCTGAACAACCCCAAACGGTCAACCCTAAACACCCTATACCCTCAACAATCCTGAACAATGACCTTATGACCTATAAACTTGCTACCAAGAATGCCCACCTGCACCCAGACCGAGCACCCACAAGCAAACGTTGATGGATATGGAGCAGCGCGCTTTTCAAACAGCTCTTGTGGGCTTCCGCTGATCACACATTATCAACGCAGGGGCAAGGAAGTGTGAGGAGGCCCCAGACTCCCTAGTTATTGGCTTTTTGCCTCCTCTACCCACCACAGCACCAACCCATTGGTAGCTACCCACAGTCGAGGCAACCCTCCCCAGCTCCTCCTGGCCAAGGCCCAGAGCTAACTTTCCGACATAGAAACCTCCCACAGTGACCGGAAGCCCCCAATGAGAGGTACACTGCGGAGTCCTGCCACAAGAGTCGCGTGAAGTTCGCGCTCATCACTTGAGAACGGCCTTATGATGATCACTATGCCCACGGAAACACGGTCCATGATGGACGTGGAGCAACACACTGTAGCATGCAGGTTTTTAGTGCTTTGGCCTCTGATTGCTCAAGCTCCATGAGACAGCCCAAATCCTTAAACCTAAACAACCCCAAACCCTGAACAACCACAAAGCATAAACCCCGAACAACTCGCAATGTGTACGCAACCCTCAAGCCGCGAACCGTAAGCAACCCGACCCCTCTCAACCTTCCCACGGGCCTAAACTGACCCTAAATCACACAAAACCCACAACCCCAAGCAGCCTTACAACGCTGACCCGAATCCACCCTGACCAGCTCCCAACCCTACACCACCCCAAGGATCAAAAATTAATTTAGGTATTTTTCCCGAAGGCGCAGCAGAAGGGTTCTCGTTTTGAGGTTGGGGGTCTGGGGGTTGGGAGTTGACGCGAAATTTGTGCGGAGCGTTCGCAAACGTTCGCCATTTGTTCGCAAGCGTCCGCAAGCGTCGGCGGCCGAAAATCGCTGTGAAACGCAGAACTGTCGTCGCTTTCGCGTGGCGTCAAAAGCGTCAACACTCTCAGCGATCGGGGGGCGGGGGGTCCTGGTCGCGAAACGCAGAAGTGTCGTCGCTTTTGGACTCGCGGGGCGTCTTCGCGTCTCAAGTCCTTTTCGCGAAACGCCGAACTGTCGTCGCTTTTGGACGTGCGTTGGGTCGCCGCGTATGAAAAGTGTCCACGGTCTCAGGGATCGGGGGTGTCCTGGTCGCGAAACGCAGAAGTGTCGTCACTTTTGGACTCGGTCGCGAGTCGCTGAAGAGAGGAGAGAGGAGAGAAGAGAGAGGAGAGAAGAAAGAGGAGAGGAGAGAGGAGAAAGGAAAGAAGAGAGCATAGAAGAGAGGGGAGAGAGAGGAGATAGAGGAGAGGGGAGAGAAAAGAGAAGAGAGAGGAGGGGGGAGAGGCGAGAGGATGACCCTGGACCTGAGTCTCCTGATTGGTTTCGCGCGTGGGGTGTTATCGTCATTGCGGTGTACGCGTCACGTGTCTGCATTCGGGTGCGTGGATCCTATCAGGCTATTGTTTTTATATGTATTCTTTGTTTTCGGTGTTCTTTGTCCCAGGACTACTACAAATTGCAGCATTTGGAGCTCTTGAAAGGCTGCCAATACTGCAAATTGCAACATTTGCAGCTATTGAAAAGCTACGCAAACTGCAAATTGCAGCATTTGGAGCTCTCGGAAGCCTGCCAGTACTGCAAATTGCAACGTTTGCGGCTCTAGAAAGATTTCGAATACTGCAAATTGCACCATTTAGAACTCTTGAAAGACTGCCAATACTGCAAATTACAAAATTTGCGGCTCTTGAAAGGTCACCAATACTGCAAATTGCGCCCTTTAGGGTTAAGGTTGGGGTTTAGGGGTTTTCGTGGCTTTTAAGGTGTATAGGGTTTAGGGTTTTGAAGGCTTTAGGGTGTTTAGGGTTTAGATTTTTAGGGCTTAGGGTTTTTAGGGTTTAGTGTTTGTAGGGTGTTTAGGTTTAGGGTTCTGAGGATTTAGGGCTTTCAGAGCTTAAGGTTTTTAGGGTTTAGGGTGTTAGGGTTGTAGGGTGTAGGGTTTTAATTGTTTAGGGTTGTCAGGGATGTTTAGGGTTTAGGGTTTGTAGCGTTTAGGGCTTTTAGGATCTTTAGATTTGATAGCTTCTTATGTTTTAGGGTTTAGGGTTTTAGGGTTTAGGACTTTTAAGATGTGGGGTTTGTGGGGTCTTTAGGGTTTAGGATCTTTAGGGTTCAGGGTTTTCAGGGTTTAGGGTTTGTAAGGTTTACGGATTTTTGTGTTTAGGGTCTTTAGGGATTAGGGTATTTATGGTTTTGTGGTGTTTTAATGTGTTTTAGGGTTTTGTGCTTTAAGGTCTTTATTTGTTGGTTGCTTAGGGATTTTAATGTTTTCAGCTTTTAGGGGTCTCGGGTTTTGAGGGTCTGGGGTTTTAGGGCTTGGGGTGGATTAGAGCGTTTAGAGTTTAGGGTTTTTAGGGCTTGAGGAGTTTTTGGGTATAAGGTTTTTCGAGTTTAGGGTTTTTTAGTGTTGAGTTTTTTTGGCTTCGGGTTTGTAGGGTTGGCGGTTTAGAAGTTTTAGGGTCCAGGGTTTAAGGTTTTTTTTCGGATTTAGGGCGTCTTTTTAGGGTCGTAGGGTTTAGGGGTTTCAGTGGTTTTATTGTGTTTTAGGGTTTAGTGTTTTTAGTGTTTAAAGATTGTAGGGTTTAGGGTTGTCAAGGCTTTTAGGGTTGAGGGTTTGTGGCGTTTAGGGCTTTTAGGGTTTCTAGAGGTTAGGGTTTCTGGGGTGCAGGGTGTTCAGGGTTGTTAGGGTTTTAGGTTTATGAGGTTTAGGGTGTTGAGGGTTTGTGTTGTTTAACGTTCTTTATGTTTGTAGGGTTGAGGGTGTTCAGGGTTGAGGGCTTTTAGGGTTTAGGGATTCTAGGGTTTAGGCTGTCTAGGGTTTGGGGTCTTTAGGGTTGAGGTGTTTTAGGGTTTAGTGCGTTTTGGGGTTTAGGTTTTTAGGTGTTTGATGTTTTGGTGTTTTTTGGGCTTGGCGTTTTTAGGGATTTTAGGGCTTACGGCTTTTGAGGTTGTTAGGGTTTTGAGTTTTGAGGGCTTTGGCCTTTCAGAAGCTGCAAGTGTTGTACTTTGCAGTATTGGCAGTCTTTCAAGAATTCTAAATGCTGCAATTTGCAGTATTCGTAATCTTTCCAGAGCCGCAAACGTTGTACTTTGCAGTAATTTGCAGTATTGGCAGCCCTTCCAGAGCTCCAAATGATCTTTTTTGTAGTATCCGTAGCCTGTCAAGAGCCACAAATGTTGTAAATTGCAGTATCGGCAGCCTTTCAAGAACTCCAAATGCTGCAATTTGCAGTTTTCGTAGCCTTTCACTGGCCACAAATGTTGTAATTTGCAGTATTTGCAGCCTTTCAAGAGCTCCAAATGCTGCAGTTTGCAATATTCCTGGGACGAAGAACACCGAAGAAAAAACAAACAAATAACTGCATTCCCCACCCTAAACAGCCCCAAGCCTCAAACCACGCCGAATAACACGGAGCGTAATAATCAGCTGCAACGACCCCAGGCATGACGTCGCCTTCAACGAACCGAAAAACCTACATGAACTCCGAGCACCCTAAACCATCCTGAACCCCAAACCCCGACCCCCTCAACAATAAACCACCTCTAAGGCTAAACCACCCCAACACCTCAACACCCTACACCCTAACAAAAGCCTGAAGAGCACTAAACAAACCCAGACGCTACACAACCCAAAACCCTCAACCCCTGGCACATCCGTTCCACCCACTCGTTCAGGTCGTGCGGGGGCATACTGTCGTGGACAAGCGGATGCAAAGTGCCATGCTTGAAACTGTTGGCGTCATGGTTTGGGACCATGGGGTCTGGAGGTTCACGGCACAAATGACCGGATGTCGATAAGTTTCCTAGTACAGTAAGCAAGAAATCGTGAGTCCCGGAGCTCCTCGAGTATAAAGCCGGGCAGCTGATCCGTTTTGTTTGGGTGACACGAATTGGCTTCCAGGCACGGATCTGTTTTGCAACACTGGATCCTGTTCCAGGATCCGTTTCCCGACACTGATTCTTATCGGCGGGCCTGCTATCTGCAGCTTCCATGTTTTCGTTGTGATACCGACCGTCTGCTTGTGGTACGGGGTTCATGGTTATGGAAGCGAGTAGTCGCAAACCCCCTTGGACCTCCCCCCCACCCCTCGGCAACTTTTCTGCTCCACCGGCATGGTAAGTCGCATCCTGACCATGAGCCTCCATGCGAGCCGAGGCTGTCCCGCACTAGCATTTACAATCATTTACAACTACGCAGGTGCATTACGCTCTACATTGCCCATCAAGGAACCTAAGATAGCCTGTACAATCAGGTACAAACATGCCCATCATAGGGGGGGCACAGAGAAGTTTGCATGATATTTGCTGTCCCCGCAACATCACCTGAAAATGGTTTATGTGGGCCGTGTCATGTGGTACGAAGAATCCCAAAGCCAGGAGCAAGACCTGTCGCAGGGACTCCCACGGACGCGCGGTGAAGTTGTCACGCGGATGAACGCGGATGACGGTTTGCCGAGTGCGAGGATGGCTTGTCAAAGGAGCAGGGCATGCCCGGCATTGCTGAAAGATTCGGGACACCACCAGCTCAGCCACGGATTTCGTTCATCGTGATGGCCAGCAAGTGAGCAAGAGTGGCAAGCAATGCAGCTATGCTACGATCAACCAGACACAGGCCTCATGTTGTTGATCTCGTCGCTCTTTCATGTGGTTGGACGTGTCCATCATCAACACCTTCAATGGCAAACCAGTGGATTATTTGGCTAGTATGCATAAACATTCAAGAACGTAGGCCCTGGCCATGTCTATATTCTCCATCGTGACAAATGCGCTGATGATTGTGTCAGGCTGCAGGAATGTCTTGTAGAGAGCCACCTGCAGTGCTGCTCTCAGATCAGGGGCAAGTCAAGTGGGCCGCCAAGTTTGATTGCAAAGGAGCGGGTGTCTAGCCGAGAGCCAGACCCAAACTCCCAAAACGGCCTGCAGTCTGCAGATGTTTCGCGAAAGACAATGGGCCATTCATGCTTGGCTGCAACATACAAGGCTGCTCGGCAGTATCTTCTGGTGCAGTTTGTCACAGAAGGCTCGCAACAAGATCCCATGACTGGAGCAACATTTTTGAAAGTTGTCGAGCCTGGCATATCAGAAAGATCAGTATGACCTGTTAAAGGAGACAGCGCTGCGATTGTTGCATATCTGAAAAGTGGCAGTCCAAGCGCGACTGAAGAGCGTTCTGGAGCCGGTTTTGGCGATCTCGTTGTTTTTGTCGTTTGCGGTTTTGCTTGCCGGTTGCAACCTTGCATCAGCCAAGAACAGCTTTGCATGAGGCGGATGTAAGAATCTGTGAAGAAGCTATAAGAAGGCAACGATAAGCTGCTGCATGTAATTTTCATCCAGCAGAGCATCTACGTAGTCCTCAGGAACTCCTGCACTCCAGGCCCTTCGTGTCCACAAAATATTCACAGAAAGTCTCCTCGCCGGAGCATATCGAGGCGAGATGGCCGACTGGACATGCGGCCAAGCGCTGCCATGATGACGGCAGAGCTATGTATTCTACTGGTTTGCACTGTTTATGTATCGCAGCCCCCAGGCAGCAGCTGAAAAAGACCTTGCTGCTTGTATTCAGCACCAGACTGAGCACCAGCAAGCTGTTTTTTGGCGGCACCCCTTGCACAAGACCTGGCTGCATCTATCAAATGTGTGCTGACGCTGGAGTGCCCCGCAAAGCGAGCCCGGACAAGCGCATAAATGACAGTCACGAGCTGAAGATTGCAGACTGCAGTCAGATGTTGCTGGTATCTACTCATGGTGCCTCCTTTTTCTTCAAATTGCTGGAATCCAACTCTGAGGCAGTCTTTCTGTTGCTGCCTACAGGAAGGTTGGGGCTCTTGTACTAGACTTTGAACGTACAAGGCTTTCTGCGACAGGAAGCCTTCTGCAACTAGATTGAGCTGTCTCAGCTTCTCTCTACCGCCGCCGATTCTGTTGGAAAGGTCGACCTTTTGCGAGTGGCTCCCTTCTCTGCGCATATGCACCTTTGGATTGGAACTGGTGCTTCTGGACCGGAAGGACCTGGCCCACGGAGCCCTTTGGGAAGCCCTTGGACAGAGGGACCACCACGCTTTTTACGTCGCGGGTCTGTCCCTGTGGGGCGGGCCCATCATCGTCGTCATCATAGCTGTACTCATCGTCGTCGCTGTAGTACTCATAGCTGGAAGATAGCTCTGCTTCGGGCTGCTTTTGGAGGGTAGGCTTCGGATGACGTGCTGGTGGAGAGGGGGGCCGCCGAACCTGTGCAAGGTTGCCAAGATTCCGCGGCAGAGGAGGCTGAGGAGCCTGCCTGTTGCGCTGGTAGTTTGGCACAGGGTCAGGGGTGATGGGACGGCGGATTGGTTGACGTGGCTGCCTTCTGGGCCTGGGCGGTGTTGGAGCTTTGCGCGGCAAGGCCTGCACTGTTCGCCGGGCTGGGGCGGCCTGACGTCTCAGGCGCTGTGGTGGGCTTGGAACGCGCATGGCTGGAGCACGAGCTCTTGGAGGGGAAAATCGTTCTCTCAGACGAACTCCCCTGGTCGGAGGTGTCCGACTACGACTGCGCGAGTCACGCCATCTTCCCTCACGGCCACTGTCCTCGAACCCGCGTGTTCTGTCATTGTGGCTGCGGCCATACCCATACCCATTTGCACGATGGTGCGTGTTACCCTGCCAAGACTCCATGGCATCATGATTGCCGTACCCGCCATATGTAGTGGACTTCTGGTAGTAGCCTCTGTTATCATAGCCATTGCTGTCACGACCTTTACCGCCATAGCCATTGTTGCCGTAGGAGCCACCATTGTAGCCGTTGTAGCCGCGGTTGCCATAGTCACCATGGTCATCCTTGTACCGATAACCATAGCCTCCGTTGCGCCAAGGACTCCAGGACTTGCCATTCTGCTTCCATCGGTCCTTACCGTCATCTAACATGAAGGGCAAATGAATGCGCGCGTTGTTCTTGCACCAACGATTGGTACATTTCCTTCCATTTTCGTCATCTTCTCGAAAGCACACGGACGCCTCACACCACGATTGCTTGCAGCGATGCATAATGTCTGCATGATCTTTGTAGCAGTTATGCTCCATGCGCAACCAGAGCGGGCGCGTGCATTCCTTTGGTAAATGCTTACCTGCATGTTCCACCATAAGGACACAACTCTTCTCAGTCAGCCAATTGTGGCTGAGATGGACTTCTTCCAGGAGATGACAGTGCTTGAAAATGTGCATCAAGTCGTCCTCGACCACATCGTCGTCTATGCAGTTGTGATGTAGCTTCAGGATCTTTAGCCACGGGCACTTGTGGCAGAATCTGGCCACTTCCCGAGCAGCATCACCTTGCAACTTGCACTTTGCGAGGTTCACCTCCGTGTAGTCGTAGAGACCTGGCCAACTCTGAAATGCAAGGCAGCGGAAGTCCAAGAATTGCGAGCCCGCAAAAAAAGAGCCTTGCTCATTGGCCCTCGTCTCCTGCAAGCACCAAGACGGTGCTCAAAATCTGAATACTGCTTCATAACTACAAGAGAAAGACAGACCGAGGGAGGAAGCAGGGAGTGAGCGAGCGAGACTGCGAGAGCACGAGCGCAGGCGACAGAAGGAGAGAGGCAAACAAATACGAATACAGAGACACACACACACGCACACAGGGAGGGAGGGAGAGAGAGCGAGAGACAAAGCAACGAATAGACAGACAGACAGAAAATGACCGAAAGACAGCCAGACGGAGAGGGAGACAGACACGGAGGGAGGCTGGAGAGAGCAAGGTACTGGTGAAATCTGGTGAAGAGAGGGAGAGCGGGCCGGTGAAGAAAACGCGAGAAATGGAGACTGAGTGAAAGGGGGAGAGATTAAGAGATACACACTAACGCAGGGCACAGTCAGAGAAACAGGGAGAAACAGCTGGCAGCCGAAGCACAGTGAGAGGCAAACCAAAGGAGATAACATGCCCAGCAAGTGCATGTAGAAAAGAAGGGCAGCATCCAAAACCCAGTCCCGGTTCGCCGTCCTGTTCCAAGTACCACTGGACATCCGACAATTTCTTCATCGGCTTTCCATTGAGATCGAGAATCTGCAGGCAAGAGCTGGACATCACAACAGCATGCAGATTTCCTTTCCCTTCATAGCAAGCCTTTGCGGGCGCGTTCTCCTTGCGCAACAGGACTTTAGAGTCAGAGATCCATTTGTGTGCCAATTGCACGACCATGCAGCCAAACCACTGCCCAATGATCCGGCGTGTCACGAGCAGGCGGAAGGTTGGATCTACTGACTGACTCGTTGTCATCTTCTTCTGCCATCCTTGGCTGACTAGCCGACTAGCGCTGCAAGCGCTGCAAGATGCTGGGCAAGTGCATCAAGCACATGGGATCTTCTCAGTGTCCAGCTGATCGCCAGGGTGACCTGATCAAACATGCACCTCCTAGTCTCAAAATGGCAACATGACGTGCAGCTAAGAAATCAAAATGTCTGGGTTGCGTCACTTGGCTGGCTTTCTGCATGCTCCTGGCAAAAAGCTGCGCCATACAGCAACCAAACCTGCGGCTTCTGGGTCAGTCCTCCTGCACTGCATCGGGAGCGTCACCATCCAGTCCATCCCCAGCATCCGTCTGGAGGTTGCCCTGTCGAATCTCCATCTGACCCTACACCCAAGAAATCGGCTTTCTGCTTGCCAGCTTCCCAACCTGTGACTGATCACAGGTGTCATAATCGACCGCGTCTGCATCGACGTCGCCGTCTGCTTCCTTTCCAGCAAAGCAACATGATACCACCTGTTCACGGAGGCTACGCTCCAGTGTTTGCCTAATCACTGACAAAGCTATGAGATTCAGCTCGAGCGCAGCCTCTTCCTCCTTGACATCCATCAATGCCTGCCACTATAAACGCAAGCGACCAAAAAAGCGAATTGCCAGAGCATGTCAGCTGTGGCAGCTGCACCCAGAGAGTGCCCAGCCGGCCCTGCCTGTCCGGTTTCTTGCTCCTCGGTAGCCTGCAGGGTTCAAGAAGTTACGGTTCACGCTGCAGAATGCGCAGCGGGGCTTGTTCCGGTTTACTTGAACTAGCAGTTATCCGAAGATGCCTCTTCTGCCATCTTGGCAACGGGTGAGGCAAAGACCCCAGAAACCAGGAAACAGTAAGACTGCGCACTAATATGGATAGCTCCTGGTTCAGTTCGGATCCCGAAGGTCAAGGCCGGAACTCACGGCTACGTGTTGCTGTTGGTGGTGCGAATCATGTTTCTTTCGATCTTGAGCCAGAAGGCTGTGGAAGGAGGCAAACCACGACTGAGATGAATGGCAAGGTTGGCTGCTGAAGGCCTGACTATCGAACTTGCACCACAAGACTATTCATCCAATTCATGGCCTGGTCTGTCAAAAGAAATAGACAACCAGTGTTTTGAAGCATGAACTGCTGCTGCGAGCAGAGCCTTTTGATTTGGATGTTAGGACGGTTGCTTACTGAAGCTGTCGCTACCGCAGCTTAAACAAACACATTGAAGAAGAGCTGGTATGAAACAAGAGTGTGTCATAGTGTGCCAGCTGGCATGAAACAAAACAGAAGACTGACAGACATGTTCGGCTACCTGGTCACCGGACGCAAGCCGTGGCATGTCGTCGCACTTCTACTGACGAAGCGGGCATCAACAAATGCCTTCGTTTTCCTGCGTCCAGCCTGCCAAGCGTATATACATTGGGCAGGTTGGGAAGGTGGCCCAGTCCAAACAACCGTTGACGGAACCGCGGAGCCAATATGCCACAACAACACCAAGCGCTCTTTTGTCATTGCTTTGACTAGTTGCTGCCGTCTTGAGCACGCAACGTTATAGTACCATAGTCTTGCAAATTTTCGCAGAGCTTGGCTGCCGCTCTGCAAACATCATGCGTTGAACCCTGTTTCAAGCGCCTGTGCGGTTTCATATCTTTTTTTCGAACGCTATGACAAGGCTTGAAGGTGGTTGTTTTTTGGGTAGCCTTTTGTATGTCTTCTTGGAGCTCACGTTGAGCTCTCGTAGTGTCGTCGGCAACATCGTCATCTTCGCAGGCGTTGCCGCCAGCGCCGTCAACGTTGCGTCCATACAATTGCATCATGAAGAGCATTCACGCCAGCGCTTCAAAGTTCCACAATGGCCTAGCCAGGACGATTAGAAGGCCAGTCGCGCTGAAGACTTGTGAAATGTCTTGCTCAGAATGCAGCTGGGGATTCTGAGCCTCCAACTGCATTTCAGAGGCCTCGCTGTTGTTACAACCAGATGACCGACAGGAACATCCCAGCCGAAGACATGCCAAGTTTGACCCGCAACGTCCAGAAAAAAAAACTCTGGCAACATGATACCATGAAAGGCATATCACAAGGTCGCAAGACTGCCGCAAGTTTTTCCTCTGCACTTGCATGCCAGGCGCACAGCTGGCGCCCAGAGGCATCACTTTATTTTCCCAACTGGAATGCTATCCTCCCCGAATTCGATGTCTGTCTTGACGCTTCTTGCTCACCACATGCTTGTAGTGAAGGGCCCTTCTGGTCTCCGGCAGCACAGATCAGAGATGGCAGCCGTCTTGCAAAGCACCTGCTGTTGACTACAACAGCATGTTAAGATGTTTTGACTGCTCAGATGATGCCCAGTTGAGTGGCCACTGGCCAGGCCTGATTACCGAAAGATCCGAGGGCTGCTTCCTCGAAGCTTCTCCCGGACCACTAATGTCCTTTACTGCAAGGGTCAAGGGTCCTTTGCCAAGACAACGCAGCTGCGCCACGACTGCCAGCACATGCATGACAAAATGCAGCTCGTATCACAGTAAAACCCAGAGACCCACCCTGGCCTGTAGGCTCAATTCGAATATCACGCAATGTCTCAATTTCTTACCAGGTTGCATCGACAAGGCAAGTTCAAAGGTCTCGGGCTTGCCCTCTCTGTCTCCACCTTCTCCAAGCCAGATCCGTCAGCACTAACCTTGCTGTAATTCCGCTGTGATGGGCGAGAAGCTCAGCGACGTGGCCATGTAACAGGGAACAGCAGTCCAAACGCCCGGTGGGATATCTCTGTTTTGCAGACTCCTCGCTTTTGCGGTGCCTTGCTGTCTCGCTTAATGTCATGGAAAAAGGCAGCCACAATGTCACAAGCTCTGTTAACAAGAAACTGCAACTCAGATGTGGGCTCCTAGGACGGCACACATGGACTGCTGCTCGAGGATTGGGTGTTCAAAGCATGGCTTGGTAGGCAAACTTGTAAATGTAGCCTCAAAGCATGAAGTGAGATCTTGCAATGCCAAAATTGTATTGGTCAATGTGGTCAGAGCTCTTCACCAAGCCACGACCCCATGGATGTTCGGAGTCAACACGAAGATGCCAGGAACCACCAAGCTGCTCGAACCACGCGGTTTTTTGCGTGCGCTTCTCTGCAATGTGGTTCTCCAAAATCTGCGCCTTTGTTGCCGTCGTCAAAAGCTGCACGACATGTGACATGTCTCTTTGCAAGTGACAGCAACTGAGAAGCGAAAGGACACCCAGGGAAGCGCTCTCTGAATAGGCCTGATGCCGCCGATGCACTGAAAGGATTCGCGGGTCAGTGCCCAGGGCTTGAAAACTGCCTGTGGCGCCAGACAGTCTGCAAGTTCATGCAAGCAGTGACCTTGGCAAGACTTGAAGCACCACCGGGTCCTTTGGAAAGCTTGGAGCGCACCACTTCTGCAACAACCTTAGGCGGGACTGATCGGCTGCTTGGCAGTCCGAGGGCACTACTTTCCGCAAACGAAAGCAGAAAAAGCAATGCCTACACCACACGCGCCCCTGATATGACATCAGCCGGGGATGCTGTGGACATAGGATCAAGCAGGTTTCAATTTGTTGTTCGCATGCATGTTTCGTGTATTGGCGGAGACAATGCCAGATTCGTTGGCAATCAAAGTCAAAACCCTCGATAGCCAAACTCCTGCGCATGTTCACTCCATTTGCAAGGTAGCGCGATGGGAGTGAGCTTCATGTAGCGCATTCGCCTGTCTACTTTGTCTCCCAACTGGGTAGGCACTTGGAAGCAGTGTTCAGGCTTGAATCCTGGACACAAGCGCTGAGAAAAGTCATTAGGGCCTCTGTCGGAGGTGAGCTTTGAGCACCTGAGACAAATGCCATTGCCTTCTCGCCTTCGACACGCATTGCACAGCGCCTTGAAAATCGCGTCGCAGAGCGCAGGCTGTGATTCCCGTGCACATGGAAAGCAAGCAAATACCCAAGCAGGGATGTCCGCTTGCAGTTGACAGAACATGCTTTGAGTGTTCCGCCCGCTTTGCGCAATGTGCTAAGAGTCAACACCGACTAGTTCGTTCGAGGCTCAATTTCTGGCATCCGTGTATTGCTCCCCAACACACACTGCAGCTGTTCTAGCCCTCGGCAAGGGGCATGTAGGCAATCCACAATCAAAGAAAGGTGCTGCCATTCCGCATGACCTGGAAAACAAAGCTGATTTCTCAGCAATACGGCGCCAGCTGTCTCCTAAAGGCGCATGCAGTCCCGACCTGACATCTGAACCTCCGGCATTCTGAGCATCTTCACCAGCGCTCGATAGCTTCTTCCCATTTTGGCGCGAAAGCGGCCAAGGCTGTCAAGAGGAGCACCTTCAGGCTCGCGCTGCCAAAGCTGCGCCATGTCAAGCGTGGTACCCAAAACCAGCTGCCTAGAATGGCCACTTTCACCGCTCGCAGCGCCGACACCAAAACGAGTCTGCTCTCAGCAGACTCTGGCCATACACCTGAGAGACAAAAAAGCATTCATCACACGCATCCTCTCGCTATGTCATGGCTGCCCTTGCGTCCAAACGGTGGAGGGTTTTTTTTTCAAAGGGTTGGCTCCACCTTTTTTTTTCCAAGGGTTGGCTCGACCCCGCCCTCTCGTTTCCTTGTAACTGTCATCATTTTTGGGCTCTTGGATGCGAAAAGTGTCAACTGTCACA
>CAJNIZ010032513.1:50855-71823 GCA_905231905.1 Symbiodinium pilosum | reverse complement strand
GGAAATCTTGCACCGCCTCAGACAGAACAGTTGTCAATGTCAAAAAGGGGATGCGGGGATGCGTCGTCAGGTCATTGAAAATGCTTATTATGCAGGTGGTGCAAGATTTCCTCCATCCACAGTAGGGCTTATAGGGTTTGAGAGTTTTTGGGTTTAGGGCTTTATATGGTTTATAGGGTTTCTAGGGTCTATAGGGTTTCTAGGGTTTATGGGGTTTAGGGTCACGCAGGAGTAGGCTCCTGGACCAATGTGGGCATGTTGAAAAAGGCGTTCCTCCTTGCATACCCCAAAGTACTATGCTCCTGATGCCAGGGAGTGCCAGAAAGGGACTCAAATTGTTTAGGGTTTAGGGTTTAGGGTTTAGGGAAGGGACCCAAATTGTTGGGAAGCCCCCATGTTGGGTTCAGAAGAAGAAACACATATGTGTATATTGTACATATAGACGTACATGTCAGCTCCACAGCTGTGTCTAGCAATGATACCCCTCAGGTGGTACCCCCCACCCTGTAATAGTGGTATAATAGGAATATAAGAGGACCCTAATATAGTTACAACTATCCTTTATAGTCACTATCAGAGGGTGGGGGGGTCCTCCTAAGATACCCCCCATTTACACCAGCAAATGGAGGTAAATTGGCAAACCTATAGCGCCAAGCTCATAGCCCCCCAGACCGAGACTGGCGTATAAACCCTTAAGGTTGGGTACTGCCTTAGGGGGCCTATTAAGGGCTATGTGTAATCCTGTTATAATTGTTATCCGACTGTTACTGAGTGGGGGCAGTATCCAACCTTAAGGGCACAATCCTAAAACCCGAAATCCGGCCAGAAATCCGTAACCCCCAGCCCCAAACCCTAGAATTATACACCCCTAAGCCTTGTAGGCCCCCAACCCTTTATCCCTAAAACATCCTCTAAGGGTCCAAGTACCTAATAAGCATATACTACCCAAAACCTGTACTATAACTACTATTACCCAAAACCCAAGTACCCAATTATTGGGTACATGGACCCTAAACCCTAAACCCTAAATCCCTAAACCATATATACCCTTATATAATTCCTATATACCCCTATAGATCCCCTTTGAAGGGAACCTAACTATTGGGTACATGGACCCTTTGGGATCCAAACCCTCGATTTGAAGGAACGCCTAGGCTCCGCAGTCCAAGGTGGCCTGGACGCGACCTGACTCCGAGGAAGCCTGGGTAGCTAGGGTTTAGGGTTTAGGCTTTAGGGATTGTGGGTTTGGGGTTTAGGTTGGGTACTGTCCCCCCCCCCCCCCAGTAACAACCATATTATAATTGTTATCCAGCTGTTACTGAGGGAGGGCAGTACTGAAGGTTTAGGATTTGTGGGTTTGGGGTTTGGGCTTATGGTTTAGGGTTTGGGGTTTTAGGTAGCCGTTGAGGGAGAAATTGGGCTTCTATCTATAGCGATGATATAGGGGTTACGCTGGCATGTTATAAGGCGATAGAGTTACAGGGGTTGTATGGGGGTGTTCAGGGTATTATCCCGGCAATGGGTTTAGGAGCTTTATTCAATCCTAAGCCCCAAGTTCCTCAACCCTAAAACCTTAAACCCTATGAACTTCTTCCTTATACACCCTACACCCTTAACCTCATAAACCCTACACCCGTAACCCTTATAAACCCTACACCCTTAACCCTCAACCCTAAACCGTAAGTTCCTTGACAGCAACTCAGAAGCTGGTGTGCGTTCCTCGTTCAGCAGCTTCTTCACTTTCCCGGGCTTCATGTCCTGCTTGAGTGCTGTTGGGGATTCAAGGTTTCTAGAGTCGTAGTGTATTTTTGGGGATTTGGGTCTTGGAGCTGGAGCCTTAGGGTTGAACGGTTCAACTACTACTTGTAAGCGTAGGATCAACCACTAGGTCCTTTCCGGCTTTGTCCAGCAAGCTGCCACACCATTCAAAAAGGTTCATGTCAACCGGCTTGTATTTTCTGGCCAAAGCGGATGCACAATCTCGTCCAGCCTGGCTGACTTGTCGATTCCTAACTGTATGATCAGATCCGTAGCTGCCTTTTCTCTGAATTGCTGGTTAACCGTAAACCCTAAACCCTGTTCCCTTTTTGTGCGCAAGCTCAGGACTGACTGGACTCCCAAGCCCTGAGCTGCATCCGAAGTTCTATACACAAAAGCTGGCTTTACCCGTGCATACTCGCAGCATGTATGAGCAAGGAATTCTGCGGGGAGAAGGCGCAAGCCAGTGACCCTGGACCCTATAGACTTTGAGCACACCTAAAATCCAGTATATTGCGGTCTGTATTCGGGCCTGTACTAGAACGGCAATATGGTAGTTTCCCAAAATACGGAGACCGCAAGATGGCCCCAACACTCCATATTCCTTATCGTTGGGACCTCCGGAACGTACCCCTAATTTTGGGAACGCTCATATACTACCAGGCCAATTCTAAACTCCCACACCCCAAGCCTTATAGACCTGACCCTAAGGGTCCAAGTACCTAATAATCATATACTTACCCAAAACCTGTACTATAAGGACTATTACCCAAAACCCAAGTACCTAATTATTGGGTACATGGACCCTTTGGGTGAACTACTTCGAAACCAGCCAGAAGGCCAAAGCATCGCGCGCGGCATAGGCCAGCTGCTCCTGCATATACCAACCCAAAGGGTCCATGTACCCAATAATTAGGTACCCCTTAAAGGGATATATAGGGGTATATATAGGGTTTAGCGTTTAGGGCCCAAATACCTAATAATTAGGTACTTGACTGTTGGGTAATAGTAATTATCGTACAGGTTTTGGATAAGTATATGATTATTAGGTACTTGGACCCGTAGGGTAAACTTCCAGAAGGATCCCTAATTGCCTTGTCATTCTGAACAGGCAAGTCCAAAACATCCAGATATCTGCGAAAGGCTTCTATAAGCATGTTACCCAAAGAGTTTGACAAGGTCTCCATGTTGAAAGTGTGCAAAATGAGCAGACCTCGCCAATCTGCAACCACCGGCCGTGCGGATGCAACACGCCAGACATCCAAAAGCCAAACATACCACACATATTCCCTAAGGGTCCAAGTACCTAAGAATCATATGCTTACCCAAAAGCTGCACTATAATTTAAGATTAAGTACCCTAAAGCCAAGTACCTAATTATTGAGGACTTGAACGCTGTGGGATTTATCATCCCCAAGCTGCTGATGACAGTGATGCAAGGAATGCCAAAACGGCTTGGGTTAAGGATTCAGGGTTTAGGGCCATATCTGTTTACTGTCTAGCAGCCTAGCACAAACGTGGCAGCTCCTCAGAGAGTGGGCGCTGGGACCAGTTCGATCGACGGATTGCAGCATCCTTTGACAGCTCAACACCTTCCAGGGTCTGGGTTACGACCTGGGAATAATAGGAATAATAGTAGTACTAGTCATATTAGTCATAGTAGTAATAATTATTGGCAATATCTCAAAACAGAGGATCCCCGCAGGATACATATGGTGATCTAATTGAAGGATGCTGGCGAACCCTCTTGCGGAATAAGGCATGTAAGAAGCAACGGTTGTAGGGCTTATTGCTCAAGAAGCACTTGAGCAATAAGCCTGATTGGTAACATGTTAGGAGTACCACGGCTTCAGTACTCACAAGCCCTAAAGGGATCATGTAACTAGCATATGACCTACCCTTCGGTGTTTGAGGTTACCAAAACCTTCTCATTGGTTTACAAAGGTTCTCAGCTTCAGTGGTTCAGGGCTCCAGGAGGGACGCAGTTCAAAGAAGTCTTGACAATTTCGATTCAGAAGCCCAGTGAGGCTACAATCGGGCATGCCCATTTCCCTGCGAGAGCCGCCGGTCGACATTTCTGTAAGCCCTAAAACAGAAGCAGGGCCTTTAAAACAAGTCCTAAAACCACTTACCTCCACAGTAAGCTAAACGAAACGCAGGGTAGCACCCTGAAGCCCTAAACTCAAAAATCCCTACCTAGACCCACCAACTATCCTCTATTAAGGCATAAGTACCCACTATTAGCGGCCCTCTACCCTGGCTTAAGGGTACTAGGGGGCTCCGGTTTTGTATTATCCCTATATATGATAGTTTCCCAAACATATAGACCCCAAAATGCTATCCTCCTCATTTTGGGGACCCCTAACAAGATACCCATAATTTTGGGAAACCCTAGTCCCTGTTTACCTCTATACAATCCCAGCTTCCATTTGATTTTCCATGTTCTTTTCCCTTTGATTCTCCATTATTGGTGGTAGTATCCCTAAACCCTAAACCCTAATCCCTAATCCCTAAACCCTAATCCCTAAACCCTAAACCCTAAACCCTTATCCCAACAGAAGCACCTAGGAGCTGCAGGGTCAAGGCAGCGAGGCCTATGGGCTTTGCTTGCGAGACCTGTGGCGTGGAGAGAGTGAAGCTGGGGATTTTTGGATGCAACTCAGGGTTTAGGGTTTAGGGATTGGGGTTTAGGGTTTAGGGATTAGGGTTTAGGGTTTAGGGATTAGGGTTTAGGGTTTATGGGGTTTAGGGTTTAGGGTTGACCCCCAAAGTATGTAGAATAGTGGGCCTTGAATATTTGTAAGGTAGGGGGTTTGAGACCACTATCTTCGCTACTTTTGACGTCCGGGAAATGGTTTTGTGCTTCAGGTTTGGAATTTCGAGTTGACGGATTCAGGGTATCATCCTTACGAGTTTGACATTTCTTGTTCCGTTATGGTATGCCTGGTTCTTTGAATGGAGTCCTGGCCCGCTGGATGCATTAGGAGGATCACATTTTAGACTTGCGATGAGGGGCGCTTTGCAATATCCACACGATTTTCCTTTCCTCAACACACACTCCCCGTGGAACACCAAAGACACACCATAACGAAACATGTCTCAAGACAGAACCTTGCCCTCGCGCGGCAGCAGGTATGTTTGAGAATAAAGGAAAGACGGGAAAATGTGTAAAGAAACAAACGCAAGTGTGAACAGCCCACAGCCATTGGAAGCTGTTTCTCTGTGCTTCCTTTTTTGTTTGTCGAAAACAACTACACACTAGTTTTGGGCATCATCTTCACGAAGCCCAATAATGAAGTGGCTCACAAACGAGCAGGTGCTTGCATTTCATCCTGTACACAATCCTATGGGGAAACGTGCTGATATTCTGGTATTCTCTACACGTCCTCCAGGGTCCAAGGGCAGATGATTAGCGACCAACCCTCAGCCCTAAAAATTTGAACCCTACACCCTAAACATACCCCTATGCACCTTCAAAGGGACCTGTCAGACCCTAAATCCGTTTATGCCCTCATTAAATCCATATACTGCGTACCCCTGTTCGGGACCCCAAGCCCATTTTTCAGACATGCCCAGATGGCAGTTTCCATGAATATCGTACACCCCGAAAAAAAACAAAAGACCACATATACTGGAATCCCTATTGTGGGGACTCCCAAATAAAGGGACCCTTCCTATAAACACGTATACATACTCGCAGCTTGCATTTGATAATTCATTTTCACTCTTTTCCATTTATTTGATTCTCCACTCTTGGAAGAACATCCCTAAATCGACAGATAATTCCATGTAACCTCCTTATACTCCCGTTACATCCCTATATGACCCGAGTGTAATCCCAAACCCTTAGGCTAGTTTCATTTTGTTTTTCATGTGCGTCTCTTTTATTCAATAATTTGGAAACCCTACACCCCTTCTATGGTGCCACCCGTGTTGACAGCCCTCTTCCTTATTCGTATGGTCTGCTAACTCCTTAGGACTTTCAACAGTGTGAACAGTTACAGGGATGGTGGGTGTTCGCCAGGTCACGATCCTTGTAACTGTCCTCGTTTTTGAGGCCTCGGAGGCGCCATTCTCGTGACTGTCGTCTTTTTTTGACACCGCAAATATCGAAAGTACCACGAGTCACATGGAGGGTGAGTGTCCCGTGCCAATGGTCACAAGGATGGTGGGTGTCCTGCGACGCCTGCGAGTTGTCGTTGTTGTTTTGTTGTTGCAGATTTCAAGAATGCCAACAGTCACAAACTACACACACCACATGGTGTGAATGGGGACGATATGACCGATCCGCACTACAAACTCAGTGCTGACTTGCTGCAAGATTCAGACGCTGCTTCCACCAGTAGGACAGCGCTTTGCTGCAGCATGACGGTCACTTGCACCAATGCTGAAGGTGAGGGTCAGGGAGGAGGAAAGCCACCCACCGCACAGGGCGGCACGGGAAAGAGTTGAATGTGTTCAGCAACGAATGAAGGAAGACAACCACCCACACAGCAAGGGGAGGGAAAGGGTTTGAATGCAATCAACAACAAGAAACACTGCTGGCAGCTACTCTTGGAGAAAGAGCACTCGCCGTACTCCAGGGGGGAGAAGATCTGCATTAAGTGACAGTCATAGCAGAAAAGAATCCCACCACACCACTGGGGGGAAGCAGGAAGATCTGACCTCAGCAAAATGCAGGTCTTCATGCTGAAAGCATGCAGTGAATCACCAGAATGCTTGTGACAGTGGGGCCTCAAATGCCAGTAGTTATACCATAGGTCAGGGGCGGCTGGCCAGCGCTGCGCCATAAATCCCAGGAAAAATCGAAGATACCATATAATACCCGGCCACAAGGCCCTACAACCCTAAGGACTAGAAATTGTAGTACAGGTTTTCGGCAAGATCTCTGGTCACCCTATTAGAATGTAGTAGTTTTCCATTTTCTTTTCCATTCTCCCAATATTAACCCTATAGTACCCTAGATCATCCCCATATTGCCCTAAATCATCCCATAATTAACCCTACATAATCCAAATATTAACCCTACATTACCCGAGATTTTCTCAATATTATCCCCACATCAACCTAGATTATCCCAATACAGGGCTATTACCCTTGTGTGAAGGGACATGTCTGTGCAGAGTGGAGTTGTGTATGGACGGCCGTAAGTCGTGGCTCATACAGAGCTCAGTTTTTTAATGGTGTCCATCTGTAGTCATACACTCTACATGCGTAGACCAGTAGTCACCATGATCCTACACTTTCTTTGTTGCGGGTGTAAAAAGGGGTGCGCCTGCAAACACAGGTTAAGAGCCTTGAAGCTCACCCCTTGCCATGGCCTCAACTGAAGCCCCTGCTGGGAACATCACTGCAGAATCTGAAGGTCTAGAGGATGACCGAGCCTCCCCTGGAACGGAAGCTGCTAGCGGATCTGAGAATCCTAATCCCTTCTGGAGCGATCGTGCTGTAGAGGAGTTTCGGATTAGACAGGCCCGACCACTGGGACTTGCAGAGTTTGACGAGGAGCAGAGGGAACCAGAGTACTTTGGGTCTGAGAATGGTCGTAGTGCTGGTTTTGCCTCGGCTACAGGTCTGAGTGTGCGAGCATCGAGCCCTGTTCCAGCTAGGGGAAGTGAGACCTCCTCGGACTCTAGACGATCCAACGCAGTCTCGAACGCTCCTTCCTTGACATCTCGATCCAGGTCTCCTACCCGTGAGGCCAGATGCCACGCTGCTCATAAAAGGGGCAGACGCACTTCTTGGACCTGTCCTCACGAAGAGTCAGCAGGCCTCTTTCAGACTGAACTCGTTTAGGAACGAAAGAAAGCTCGATTATGCTCCTGCCTTCGAGTCTATTGTGGCCTTTGGGCAACTGATTTTGGCCGAGTACGAGTTGTTGCAGCATAGTGAGCCCGGAGAGCCGAAGAAGCCCAAGCTTAACAAGGTGCAAGAAAATGATGAGGAGGGTCAGTCTAAAGGGGGTAAAGGGAAGCAAGGGTCCGGGAAGTCCAGTGTGACGGATACTGGCACTGGCAAGGGAGCCAAACCTGGCAGCTCTGGTAAGGAGTCAGGCAAGGCCACTTGCAAGTACTGGTGCGTAACGGACTTGGGTTGCGTTAAGGGTTCTAGGTGTCCCGACCTGCACAGCAAGGAGTTGTTGAAGGGCACCACTCGTTGTTGGGTATGCTCGAGCACGCAGCACCAGAAGCAAGAATGCCCCAGGCTTGCTAAGGAAGCATCTGAGGAGTCAGGGCCTAAAGGAAAGGGTAATAAGTCTAAGCCTGAACCCAAAGTCAAGGCTGCTAAGGAGGAAGAAACTACCCCTACCTTAGCCCCTAGTGCCCAGCAGTTGTTGCAGGACACGGCAGCTCTGCTCAAGAATCTCAAGATAAATAAGATAGGCACAGGTCATGCCTCAGCAAGAGCTCTCTTGGACTCCGGTGCCACGGCTTGCATGCGCACTGCGCGGCCTGGCGAACTTACAGGACTGCCTGAGCGAAAGGTGCAGCTTGCCCAGGGGGAGGTAAGGCTGAGAGTCAATGAAGGGGGAACTTTGTTGACTTCAGAGCCGGTGGATCCCATTGTGTCCTTGCACAAGCTCTGCCAGATCGGACACCGGGTTGATTGGAGTAGGGAAGGAGGCTGCCAGGTGAGGTGCCCAGGGCGGATGGCCCTACGTGTTTACACCGATAATGGTTGCCCGGAAGTTGACCGTCGAGCAGGGTTGGACCTGATTCAAGAGATTGAGGTCTTCCAGGTTCGCAACGCCCAAGCGTTGAAGTCTCTTCGGGATAATAGTGGCGGGGAAGTAAGCCTTAAGGAAGCACTGAGGGCGCTTCCAGTTGACTCGTCGGTGGCTCTTAAGTGGCGGGCCAGGAAGTTCCCTTCCATTCCCTCCGAGGTTTTGGCAAGAATCCCTGTAGCGTCCAGTTACGATGCATCCAAAGTTGCCTGGAATCGTAGGCAGCGACGGACCTGGTTGAGGTCCAAGGCAATAGCCCTTCACCTGTTTTCAGGGCCCCAGAAAAAGTTTTGGGAACTTCCTCGTCAGAGTGCGCACTGCGTGTGCGTGGATATACAGGAGAACCTCCTGGACGACCAAACGTTTTCCTTCCTGGAAAGCATGGCTTTGTCTGGCCGACTGTGTGCAGTGTTGGGAGGACCTCCCTGCAAGACCTTTTCGCTTTCGCGGTACATGCCACCTGGACTGCCTCGGCCTTTGAGGGGTAGATCCAAGGCTACCCAGTGGGGTTTTGGGCATCTAACGCCTAGTGAAAGGGAGGCCATTACCACTGATGGAGTGTTAATGTTCCGAATGGTGTGGTTGTATCTGATTGCGGAAGCCGTGGCGGAAGAACTTAATCTTCCTGGGCCATTCTTTGGTTTAGAACACCCTAAAGATCCGGAAACTTGGGCGTCTCCTGCCGAGTTGGGTCTTGAACCGCCCCCCGATGGCTTTGCGTCGTGTTGGGCTTTGGATGCCATCAAGGACTTGGCCGAACAACACGATTTGTGTTACTGGCATCTTGACCAAGGCCCTTTGGGTCACGAGAAACGGAAGCCTACCACAATCCTTTCGAGCATCCCTCCTCCGCCGGATGTGCAAGTTTCGGGTCCCGGCCATGGGATTCGTGAAGCCGGAGCTCCACATGCAGGCTCTTGGCCGTCCTCTGCGTGGGCAGCTTGGGCGCCCGGTCTGAAGACCATCTTGAAGCGGGAAGTCCTGTCTGTGGTAGATGCGTGGTCCTCTGAGAGGTGCAATGCATTGCGTGAGCATGAGAACTTCTTGAGGCATGTTGTCCAAGGTCACATGGACTTTAGGAGGGATTGCGCAGCATGCTTGGCAGGTGCCGCCCGAGGCGCGAGACATAACCGCAGGTTGGTGCATGATGCATGGGTTTTACATGTAGATTTGATGGGGCCTTTCGCAGAAGGGTTGGATGAGCACGGTAAGGTTAGATATGCCTTGACAGGGATACTTACTGTTCCCGATTTGACCCGTGTGGCAGATGCCGTGAATGCATCTGATGACCTTGCCGCAGGCCCTGAGGTATCTGAGGCACTAGGTTCTCAGGATGGGCGGAGTCAAGTCCCTATGTCTTCGTTGGGCCCTCCTCCGGCCATACCACTTCTTTCCCTTCCTCCCATAGCCGAAGATGATCCGGATGATGAGCTTCGTGACTATGCCCCTTCGGAGCCTGGACAACCCGAGGACGTCATGGCTCTCAGACCGGAGGAGGCCGCAATGCCAGAGACTGAGGCACCACGGGCTGCAGCTAGAGCTAACGAGCAATGGCAGGCAGCTGCCCTGGCCCTCAAGCTAGAGGAATGTCCCGTCATTGAGATTCTTTTGGTTCGCATGCTGGCCGACAAGTCTCAGCAGAACGTCTCCCAAGGCCTGGCTGCCATGATCGCACACCTCAAGTATGAAGGTTTTATGATTAGGCGTATCCATTCCGATAGGGGACGTGAGTTCAATAATGGATTGGTTCAACGCCTTTGCCGTCAGAGGGAGGTGCATCAAACCTTTACCCAAAGGGATGACCCTCAACAGAATGGTCGTGTTGAGAGCTATCATGCTCGCCTCAAGGCCAAGACGAGAACCCTCCTCAGAGGGGCATCTGCCAAGGCTCAGGACTGGCCTTACGCCATGCGCACAGCACATGCAGCCATGTGGGGTCGAGCGTTGAGCAAGCTTGGCCGCCAGACCTGGCAACCCTTGCCCTTCGGAACTCAGGTCAAGGTTCGTACCCGGTCTTGGGAGAGGTATGGAGATGTGTGGTCAGATCGAGTTCAAGATGCCACTATCCTAGCACCCTCAGTCGAGACTTGCAAGGGTCATGTTGTGCGAACGTCTGAGGGAACCCTCTTGCACACCACTGCCGTGTTTCGGGGATCCGTGCAGTCTTCCCCGATCCCAGTGATTTCTTCCGATGTGGTTTTGCCTGCTCGGACAAGAGAAGCTCCAATTCCTGTGCCCAGTCCGGCCGAGGCAGAAGTTGCTGTCTCCTTCCCTCCGGCTGCTTCGGACGCCGCTCCCACTCATCGTATTTCAGGCAAACAGGCTCCTGCAACAGCCAAGGTAGTGAACCTTGGCACAACAGGTAAGGCAGAGGCTTGTGCCTTGTCTGCTGCTGCTGCGGCTCTGTTGTCCTGCCGGCCTGTTCCGTTCCGCACAGCCTCTGCGCTGCTCGTGTCTGCTCCTGCTTTGCGTGAGCTTGCTCGTGCTCTTCCGTCTCGCCTGTCTGCAGGCAAGTCTTCTGCGTACCTCTTGTTTGGGTGGTTTAAGCATGGAGGCCTTACCGGCGTGAGCGCTGCCACTGGCATGATGCCTGGTGTGGTCGAGCTCCTTAACACCCTGCTAGAGCAAGCTCACCCTGATGGGCTTTGGACCACCCTCGGTTTATGTTTCAATGCTGCCGCTGGCCCTCACGTGGATTTCCGGAATGCCAAGGGCACATGCAACTATGTCTTGCCCCTGGCTTTGCCGTCGTCTGAGCAATACCTGTGGGTTAAGAATCCTCGGGGTGTTGCCTTGGCCTTTCTTTGCAATGATGGGTCCATACAGCAAGGATATCGCCTTCCGCTGAGAACCTGTTTGTGTGGATCCTCACTCCTTGCATGCCCTGCCCGCGCCACTCCCCCATGAAGCTGAGCAAGATCATGTTCTACTTGTGGGTTTTTCGGTTCCTTGGGTTCACCGGGCCAGTGAACAACAGCGCAGTCTTCTGCAATCCCTTCGTTTTCGACTGGAGCCCAGTAGAGGGGGAGTCGGTACAGCAAATTTAGGTACGGCAAATTTAGCTTCAGTTGAGCCATCCTCCCCTAGACAAGAAAAAGTTTTTGTGGCGTCTGAAGAAGAGTGGACATGAATTTGGTCCAGGGCTGCTGGAGGGTTGCATTGTAGAAGAGGGACACCAACAACTTAGGGATAAATCCCAAGGAGGTGAGTGGGAGGTGGCGGACATACAACAAGATGTGCAGGACGACACTGTGGCGGAGGGCAGCACCAGATTGAGGGGAGCATATGCCCGCAGGTTGGAAACTAGAGAGATTTTGAGCCTTCGGACTGGGATCGGGTGCAACGATACCTAGTTGGGTTGGGTTTAGGACATCTTGAGTCAATTGACGCCCTTGGAGTTGACAGCATGGAAGACTTTGGCTTCCTGTATCGCGAGGATTTGATGGAGGCGGGTGCGTCGAAGGAAGAGGCAGAAGCAATTCTTGGATGCACCAACGTAGGTCCGACGGACCGGCCCAGGCGAGGGCAGGGTTCCAGCGTCCCAGCCGCCCCATAGCTCCTGAACGGCCTGCAACAGCTGCTGGCTTGGTGAGGGTCCCTGACCGAGCCAGCCTGATAAGGGAGAACCCTCAAGTCCGAGCTCGAACTCCAAGCACAGGCGCAGGACTAGGTAGGTCTGAAGGTCAGATTTGTGCCTCTGGTGTAAAGGATGCACCAAGGTCAGGAGGTCAGCCGTCAGGTCCAGGTGCTGACTCGGAGGGGTCCGGTGAGCCGGCCGCCATGAAAGGAGATAGTGCAGCTTGGATTGGCACGGTTTATGGAGCCAATGCCCAAGGTGAAGCCCCACGCTAGAGAAGTGTCGGCTGACCCCTTTGGGTCGTATGGTTCCCAGGGGTGAGCTCGAGGCCTCACTAGTGTTAGGCATGCGCTCAAATCAGGACAGGTTGTCCCTTCGGCACGTATGAAGGACCAGTTTCGCCTGACTCTGGATGTAGGGTCCAAGCAGCTGAATGCTCGAGGGTTTGATGCCCGGAAGGCTACCTTCGGACAGGAAGGTACCGAGTTAGTTCCTATGGCAACAGTGCCCGAACTCTTAGGGTTTAGACCTCTTCCCTCCAATGAGACGTCCGGGACTCCCTTCCCTCCACTGAGACGGCCAGGAATCCCGAACCTCTGGGTTTAAGATGATCCCCATGCCGACGGGACGAATGCCATCTGTAGTTTGTGGCGCTGGTGTGCAAGGCGATAAAGGAACAAGGCACGAAGGGACACAGACCAGAGGCGGACATGTTGGTGGAGGACCTGCCCCTGTGCACGAGGCCCGGGGGAGCACGAGGGGTAGGTTGGACCGTGTCGTTGTGGAGCTGCGTAGACTGTGTGAACACCAGCGCCAGATAGTCTTGGAGGAGGCAGACCGCGGCTTGGATTGCAGCTTGGAGGCCCAAGAGCTCAACCGGCTTGTGGAGCTGGAGGAGGGACTGACTCAAGAACTCTCTGATGTAAGAGGGGACACCACTGATTCCCAGACAGAGCATACTCCGGTGTTTCGAGTATGCAGCCTCCGAGGAGATGTTGGAGGAGGCTGCGAGGCGGTCGTGGAAGGCCAGGGTGATAAAGCTCCTCCGCTTCAGACCAAGATTGTATCGGTCGAGAGCTGGTGGGACCCGATGCTGGCAGAATATCAGGCCCTTGTTTTTGAGAAGCAAGTAGTGGTCCCAGTGTCGGCCAAGGAGTTGGCGAGACGTGAGGCCGCTGGGGAGTCCCTCCAGGTCATTCCGGCCAAACTGATCTTTACGCTGAAAGCATTTACGGCACGGCGCAAAGTGCGCTGCGTAGGATGCGGGAACTAGCATCTACACGGCCAGCCAACTCTACGCGGGGGGCTTGGACGTAGTTTCCCTTCGTTGCTGCCTGGTGCTAATGGTGCACAAATCCTGGTCCGCTGGTGTTGTTGATATAAAAACAGCACCTCAACGCGGAACTAGAGAAAGAAGACCTTGGCACCAAGCAAGTGATCATCCGTACGCCTGCTCTGTGGCGGCGCTTGGGAATATGCAGCGAGACCTTCTGGGACGTTCGGAGGGCGCTCTACGGGCTGCAAATCAGCCCAGCGGCTTGGACGAGATGCCGTGATCGCACCTTACCGATCCTGAGACTGGCCACGTGTGCAGGATTGGTGCGTTTGTTGCAGTTTAAATCGGATGGTAATATCTGGGCTATAGTTCCGGCAGATAGCGAGGAGCCCGTCGATCCTTCCTCGCGGATTGGACTTTTGCTCGTGTACGTGGACGACATGATGGTCCTGAGCACGCCCGAGATCATCTCAGACGTTATTGCTGAGCTTGGCAAGAAATGGGAACTGTCGAAGCCCGAGCTGCTGGAGGACGGCAACGTACACTACAGAGGAGTTGAGATCCAACGAAGCGAAGGTGGCGTACTTGTGCACCAGGGGTCATACACCCAGGAGCTCCTTTCTAGATATCCGTATAGGGGAGGTGCGGATGTACCGGCCCTCAAGCTTCCTGAGGCCACGCCGGCGAGTAAGCAGGATCCTCAGGGCCGTTCGAGGTGCCCAACAAGTCGCGGGAGAACTTCTCTGATTGAGCGGGTTGACCAGACCCGAGCTTCAGTTTGCAGTTGGGGCCATTTCCCGGATGATCTCAGTCAATGCAGAGGAGGCCCTGGCTATGGGTGAGCAAGTCATCAAATACCTGCGGCGCTTCCCTGCTCGGGGACTGTGGTACCGAGGAGCTGGAATGGCTTGGGGTGAGGAAGGCGATCTTTCGCGACCCATGGGGTTAAACTCTCTGGTGGGATTCTGTGATGCCAGCTATGCTCCTTCTGCAAGCAGGTCACTCCAGTCCACGCTTGCATACTACAACGGGGGGCTGATTGCGTGGTCGGCTAATAGACAGAGTTTAACCACGTTGTCGACGGCAGAGTCGGAACTCGTGGGGATAACTTCCCTGTTCACTGATCTTCGTGCCCTGGAGCCACTGGTTGTGGAGATCAATGGCGCCCCAATTGCGTTGCACATGCATTCGGACAGTCAAGCTGCCATAGCCATATGTAGCACCCCTTCAAGCAACTGGAGGACCCGGCACTTGCGAATCCGAGCATCCTTTGTGCGGGAAGCCCTCGAATCTGGCAGATATAGCCTGCACCATGTTAGCGGGAACAGCATGACAGCAGATATTGGAACGAAGCCACTGGCAGCGCCAAGGTTTCACCAGTTGGCGGCAGCACTAGGACTGTCGGAGCTGCGGGACCGGACAAGAAACAGGTCCAGAGGATCGATGGATCCATTGAGGAGAAGGTCAAGATTTTGTTGGCATGCCTGGTCGTGGCAAGTCTCCTTGATCCTGTCGAGGCTCAGAGCGGTGCAAGTGCGGACCCACAAGCCTCTGGAGAATATGATTGGCAGTTTATTTTAGGACTTATGGTTGCTACTATTTGTTGTTGGGAGGTTGCTAAGGTTGTTGGTAAAGAGTGTTGTGTCGGGTGTTGGTATCTTATGTATACTTTGTGGGATTTTGTGTTGAGCCGATGTCAGAGGGAGAGGGTTCGAGTAGTCCACTACGTAGATGATGTGGCGGTCATTGGGCCCAGACGACTTCTGGAGAGGCATCTTGAAGACACGTTGCGGGAGACGGAAGTGGTATCCGCCCCTGAGGGGCCAGGACCCCTGTCCCCCCGAAGAACAACCCGTAGACGCCGTGGCGCAGCTAGGGAGTTCCAGTTCGTGCCTGCAGTTTTTGACGACTGGCCGTCTACCCTGACTCCAAATTTCCAGCTTGTCGGGCAGGATCGTTATGAGTTGAGCCTGGATAGGCGCACGGTGATTCGCTGGCATGTAAGCCCGAGGGTGAGGCTCTTTGTCCCAGAAGGCACACGGCCACCTGTTGCTCTGGCGACCCTCACTGGAAGGCGTAGAACATACCTGATCGAAGCGTCCGCTGGAGGCACCCGAAGCAGGCGGTATCATGCTGATGACTGGAGACTGGGGAATGACCCTCAGGGATATGTGCCATTCCAATGGGTCGGATGTACAGAGCTTGAAGTTGCTGAGCCAGAGTAGAACGGACTACTCGGGGATGGCTGTAGGCAGCCAGGGGGAGTGTGTGAAGGGACATGTCTGTGCAGAGTGGAGTTGTGTATGGGCGGCCGTAAGTCGTGGCTCATGCAGAGCTCAGTTTTTTAATGATGTCCATCTGTAGTCATACACTCTACATGCGTAGACCAGTAGTCACCATGATCCTACACTTTCTTTGTTGCGGGTGTAAAAAGGGGTGCGCCTGCAAACACAACCCTAATCCCTAAACCCCTAAACCCTAAAACCTGATTCCTAATCCCTAAACCCAAAACCCTAAACTCCAAACCCTAAATCCCTAAACCCTAAACTCCCAAAACCATAAACCCTAAACCCTGATCCCTAAAACCCTACACCCCTGAAGATTCTCCCAATATTAACTTTGGCACCTCGCCCTCGCGAGTTGCTAACCTCGCCAAGTCGAGGCAACCTCGAAGTTCGATCTGGAATTGCTCCTTCACAAGGTTTAGGGTTTATGGAGTTTTAGGGTCTAGGGTTTAAGATTTATAGGGTCTAGGGTTCATAGGGTTTACAGGGTGTTAGGGTTTATTCTGGTAGTTTACCCTAAGGGTCCAAGTACCCAATAATCATATACTTACCCCAAATCTGTACTATAATTACTATTACCCAAATCCTAAGTACCCAATTATTCGGTACATGGACCCTTTGGGGTAAAGTGTAGGCAATCAGGGTTTATAGGGTTTTAGGGTTAGTGGGTATAGGGATTTATAGAGTGTAGGGTTTATCGGGTTTTAAGGTTTTAGGGCTTAGAGGGTTTAAGGGGCTTATGCAGTTCATAAGGCTCAGTGTAGGGTTTGGGGGTGTTGGTTTATGAGGCTTATAGGGCTGAACTCTAGGGTTAATTGGGTTTGTAGGGTTTATGGGACTTATGGGTTTGTTGGGGTGTTTGGAGTTCATTCTCTCATAAGTTCTCTTTTTGATGACACTCGCGCTTTGCAAGACATCTACTTAGCTCCTTGCAATGGTTTTGAGCTTAGGGTGTACAGGTTTAGCGTGAAGGACTCAGGTTCTCGGGCTCAGGGTTTGGGATTTGGCGTTTCTGGAAATCGGTACCAGGTACCATGTGGGTTTAGGCTTTTGAATCTTTGAGGCTTCAAAGCTGCTTCTTCCCCAGGTTGCCGAAAGGCTGGATTTGGGGCATACGGTTTAGCTTCGGGTGTAGGGTTTAACTTATAGTCCCCCTTAAGTAGATAGAATACGACTTTGGGTATATTATAATAAGATCCCCTTATACCCCATATTATATCTACCTAGTGGGGACTATAACTTAGTTTGTGGTTCTGCTTGATGGTGAGGATTTCCGGCAGTTAACGACGTGTTAGGCGTGGGTCTGGGAGATGATGGTACATGAGAAATGACCGACGGAATTACATAGAGACTTGAGAAATTAGTAATTCCCATAGAAAGGATTACCGCTAGCATTTCTAGAAGCATCTTATAAATTCATAAGTATACTCATCAAATGAAATAAAGAAATCAAAAACTCAAGAAATAAAGTAAGAGGTCTAACCTCCCCATCCCCCCCCACCAGTGCCAGAACCTCGACCCATTCAATTAACCCTGAAGTGCCAAACATCCCATCCAGAATATATTCCCACATGCCAGGTCATGTCCTTCAAGAATCCCTAAAAAGCGATCCCAAAGCTTGGCAAACCAAAAGCTTCAAGCCCTCAACCAGCCAGATCCTTCATCAGCTCTGCATCCAGGCCCACAGCTACACCGACCTTTAAGAAGCGTGCATCCTGGAGAATTGCCAGCATAGAGGGGCATTCCTGTAGCTGAGCCTCATAGGGAGCGAAAAGGCTTGACCAGAAGGGGGCTTGGATTTAAAATAATGTAGAAAATGTAGCTGGTTCATGGTAAAACTGGGGAACGACATGGAAAATGACATGGAACAAAGGCCATGTAACGGCTTATTGAGATGATTTTTGCATTATCTGCTGCTACAAACGGAACGATCCTCTCATCTTGGACCAAATGCTCTCATTATTCTGTTGGGCACTATGTACAGGGCCTGCCTTTTACACTCTCAGGTAGCAAGCGCACAAAGAACCATATGAACTCCAGACTTACAAAGGGAATGGAACTTCGAGTAAACCCTATACCCCACAACCTCCTATTAAGAGAACATTAAGAGACCTGTAAGCCATATCATAAACCTCAGTTGTCCCCTTCACACACCTACTTTCCAAGTCCCCCTGACCCTCCGAGTAGATAAACCCCAAACCCTGTTTGGCCCCTTCCCAACCTCTGGGAGCAAACACAGCACACATTTGGCTTCTGTGGCCAACTGTACCACGGCCACTTCGCCACCAGAACCCCACTCCTTGGTGTTGTTCCAAAAACAGGTACATATAATGGTGTCATTACAGAAATTTTGGCACTGCGATGTTCGAACAAATTTGAAGCACATGGAGATATATTGGGTCATTGATGGAAAATCGTTTCTTACGGGTTACCTAGGCTTTCGTTTTGAGAGACTGTACGAAATCAGCAGGAGTTGTTCCGAAGCAGGGCACAAGCTATAAAATAGATGATCCATAATCTGAACTCCTAGTATCCCCCTTTTTAACCCATATAACAGTCCCCTATATAGTCCCCGATACAATCCCCCTTTAGGCAGTTTAGACTAGAGCTCAAAAATAGAAGAACCTTGGCGGCTTTTACCCGAGCTATTCGAGCCCCTAACTAGGTAGGCTGGGTTCATATGAGCTACAGTCCGTGGATCCCTATATAACCTCTACATAACCCCAATTCAATGTCCATGTACATGTTCCTCTCTCTTTTCCATGTGAATTTCCATTATAGGGGGTAAAAAGGGTCCCGAAATAATGCTATTCGTCACAGTAACTCATATGTTCCCTAAACCCTAAGCCCTGATCCCTACAGCCTAATTCATAAACCCTAAACCCCCAATAAGGTTAATATTGACAGTGGCTCATACGCGTGCTCATATGAACCTGACATCCTGGGAGTCGTGTATTTTTGTTTGGCCCCTGACCCTTGATCAATAACATCATCACTATTACTACAACTATTCTTACCATCATTACTTCTACTACTATTTACCAGTACTAGTTATACTATTGCTGATACTATCATTTCCCCCGTTTTGAGTGTGCATGAAGGGACCCTGCGTTCTAGGACGGGCTTTCGCAGGCAAGCCCACTGAAGCTAGACCAGATTCGGTGTCGAAGCCTACGAAGCACGGATCAGAGCCCCCGCGCAGAGCGCTGGCAGCTTCTTCAGCTGCGGCTGATGACTGTATCACAGCAACATGCTGAACGGTACCGTTCCAGGCCACATCGAGCTCCAATGCGCCCATAATGGGAGTTGGAGCTATGACAGCATGAGCAACCTGTTGTCTTCAAAGCGCTAGAGGACTTTATCACAAACTCGTTTTAATATTCATTGTGGTCGAAGAGGGGTGGCAGCTACAGTGGCGACTGCCTGATAACTTTGCCAGCTGACATATGGTCACCTCAGCATGCTGGGAGCCAACATCAGGCAGCGAGAGATGTGCCATACAAGTGCTGGTGCGGAAGCACCATGCAGTAGGATCGAAACTGCAGTCCTCCCATACTACCAGTGATGGAGAGAGGTCTGCCTCATCCCAAGCCCCAAGAGGGCGCACCCTTCAAGCTTCTGTATCTTGACTAGATCAAGTAGTGTGTGAAGTGCACAACATACTGACTGGCATAATGACGACACAGTTCATCAACAAAACAAGTCAGGGCAGTTAGTTTGGGAGGTTGCAGCAAGACGAAACACTGCTGCAGCTGGCATCGAAAGACGAGCTTTCTCCGTGACCAGGATTCACACCGCAAGGCCTGAACTGCAGGCATGAAATCCCAACAGAATCTCCTGCTGCTCCAACTCTCGAAAAAGCAAAAGGCCATGGACCAGGAACCGCGGAACTCAAAACCAGGACCCTAATTACCAACCACGCAACCCTGAACCAGAAACTAAACCCCAACCCCAAAGTAACAAAACACAATGCCTAGACACCCAAAATACCAAGGTTGTCCAGGCCTTGACTGCCTGGTTTTGAATGGCCGCGATCTTGTCGCAAAAGCTAAAGGCCTGGTAAATCTCGTGGAGGGTGTACCTGAGTTCAGGGGTTAGGGTTCCGGGTGTAGGGTTTAGGTTCAGGGTTTAGGGTTTACGGCTTATGTTCAAGGCTCAGGGTTCGCTGTTAGGGTTTGGGGTTCAGGCTGCGTGTTATGGCACATCGGCGTGTTCAAAATTTTAGTCTCATCATGGGGCACCATACAAATCAGGGGCCGTAATGTGGGTAGGGACCCCGAAATGGAGCATAGTTCTACTGAATGATACCCTGGTGAAGTTAGGAATTTATGTGACCAATATATTTCTCCCCATGCCCCCGAGCCCTTGACAAGGGGGCCGCAAAAGGATAAGCCCCCACTATATACCCTCAAGCCTAAACTCAAAATCTAAAGCTTAAACCCTAAACCCTAAACCTTAAACACCAAACCCTAAACCTTGAGCTTAAACCCTAAACTTTAAACCCTAAACCTTGAGCCCTAAACCCTAAGCCCCTAAATCCTCAGGACTCAGGGCCCAGCGGACCCTCATGTCCGACAAACGCGGCGAGGTCGTAAGCCTCTGCAAGTGGCAGATCATGCATCCCCAGGATCACTCGCATTGGTTTGGGGTTCCTTTCGTGGGATTTAGGGTTTAGGGTTTAGGGTCCCTTTCATGGGATTTAGGGTTTAGGGTTTAGGGTCCCTTTCGTGGGAGCCCCGGCATACAAGGACTGTCTTCTTTCCAGCATATATAGATGTGGATGAATATCTATATATGTATATACACAAAGAAAGCTCCTGGGGTCGATTCCTTGGAGTAAGTGGTGAGGGCTGCATAGCAGGTGCCCATTCAGCATCAACGGAACTGCCACAACCAGACATGAGCTACCCCTACCTGAGAAGGGAGGTCTGATACAGGGTCCCTGTGGCACGATGAGACTTTCCCATGAGGGCGGACAGCGCGACAACCAGAAACAACAACGATGGCCGGTGATTAATTGCCAAATACTCCTGCTGACGATGACTGTATGATGAAACCTGATGCACTGTCCTGATGTTGTTTCTTGTGCCTTGGCCAATGTTTATTCTCATTAGTGTCATTACTATATTGTTGCTGCTATCATGATGCTTGCTATTCGTACCTGCATATTACATGCGTGGCCTCACAGCCTGGAGCAGGGTAGAGTATGTGCTAAATAGATGCCTGCTGGGAAATGTCGAAACCGCACACCTGAATACCCACGCGAACCGTCCTCCTCAAAACGAGAACAATAGACATGACTTACCCTAGGGATCCAAATAGCCAAATGTAGGTAATATTTACAGACT
>CAJNIZ010032513.1:23568-49920 GCA_905231905.1 Symbiodinium pilosum | reverse complement strand
CCTAAGCCCTGAAGACAAAGGCCTCAAAAAACATCGGGGGCCAGCCAGAGTCTCAAATAATTTATTTTTGGGGAGCCCAGAGTCTAATTTCTTGCTTAATAAGATTTCTTAACACAAGGCTGGCCGTAGAACGTTTGGGGTTACTGCAGGGTTTGAAGCCTGCACCTAGTTAGCGATTCTCCCTATATAATCCTATAATATCTAGTAAGGGCCCTAAGTGCCACGTAGTATTGCTTGTGCGAGGACTCGAACCGTTTGCAGCAGAATAGCTATGCACTGGATTCCGAACCTGAAGCCCGCGATTTCCAGTTCAGGGTTTTGGGGTTTCAGGGTTTGGGGTCTAGGGTTTAGTTTGGAGTTAGACATGTACCCCCCCCCCCTAATGTACACCCCCCAAATTTAGAACCCTATTAGAACCCTATTAGGCCTTATTGAGCTCCATATAGTTGTATTGTAACTCCTGAGTTAGGGTTTTTAGGGTTTAGGGCTAATGCTAAATTCCATTGACAGCTTGAACTCATTCCAAGGATGCTCTTAACCCCCTGCTATGAGCTCAGTACATTCATGTCATGAACCGGGTAGCATTGGGGTCTGCCGGAACCCCTAAACCCCTAGACCTTCCCTAAACCCCTCAACCCGAAACCTCTACATCCCTACTGAGCCCCAAACCCTAGACCTTGTACAACCCTGCTGTCTAAACAGCCCGCCTGGTAGAAAGACCTTGATGTCTTCACACTAATGGTTTACTATCAGCCTTATTGGGGATCTTTGGGGATAGGGTTTAGGGTGAAGCTTTATCATGGGGTTCTAGGCCTTATAAGGGCTAAGGGTTTATTATAGTGCTACCATGGCCGTTTTGGGGATGATGAGGGCACATTAAAGCTCATTATGTCTTGTGAGGCCTTGTTAGTGTTGGAAGCGCGTTTTTGTTGGCGGGATCTGGTTCTAAGGTTAAAAGTACAGGCCCCTAATATGGGCCCTTAGCACTTTTAGGGGGATTCTGGGGACCCTTAAGGGTACATATAGGGTATATAGTAGGTATATCAGGATCCCAGGGTTCAGGGCCCATACCAGGGGCCCATAGTTGCAACCTTAGACTGGTCCCCTAAACCCTAAACCCTAAACCCTCAGGCTGTGAAGGCCTTGGCCAAGCACATCGATAAGGCGCATGCGGACAAGTTTTGATCTGTTCCCTCAATTTAGGGTTTAGAAGGGTTTAAGGGTTTAGGGCTTAAGGGTTTAAGGGTTTAAGGGTTTAAGGGTTTAAGGGTTTAGGGTTTAGGGTTTAGTCCCTGGCTTCCCCATACTAAGCCCTGAACGCTAAACCCAAAAACTCTAGATAGATTCTGGTGATCTTCTTGAGCCATCCCAGTCCAGGGCTTCTCATGACCTAATTAGTCGGCACTTGATCAGTAAAATTAACTCCTGTTAGCAGGGCATCAAGGAATACAAAAGAAGATGGACACCCTAAACCCTAAACCCTACGACCTCTAAACCCTAAACCCAACTATCATTTAGGGTCTACGGTTTAGGGAAGGGAAGATGGAAACAGCATGAAACAGCTGTATTTTTTGGGATGATGTATAGAGACTACTGCGAATTAGGGTCCATTCCTACATTCCTTGCTAATCAGAGGTAAGAAGAGTGCCATGTGATCTTACACCTGCCCCCTTCAAGGGCATTTGAGTCACCAAGGCCCTGCAAAAAACAAAAGGTACAATTCCAGCATGGGCTCTTCTGCAATTTTAAGCAGAGATGACATGTACTATAGTCTAAACTCCTTAAAGGGGGTTGTATAGGGGATTATATAGGGGACTACTATAGGGGTTATCAAGGGGGATACTAGGAGTTTAGACAATGGCTCACATGACAGATAGCAAAACGGCTCAGCCATCCTCCTGGGGCGCGCAGAGACCGCGGCGCAACAACTCGCACGTTTACACGTCACGCGCTTTAATGCGTTATTGTCCCTAAGGGTCCAGGGACCCAAATAATGGGGTTTTAGGGCCCAAACACCATGAATAGCATAGTATTTGGGCCCTAAAACCCTATTATTTGGGTCCTTGGACCCTTAGGGTGTTATTCGACAGACAACGTTCACACGATCCAAATGGGTCCCGCGCGGTTTCTACTTGCCAGGACTGCCTTAACATGCCCTACTTGGGGACTCATGGAACTTTCGCAAAGACTTTAAACCCTTTCATTCCGCCAGCTACCCTATCTTGAGTAGCCCATTATTCATGTGTGGGGTTATGGCCCCAGTTTTAAGTAGTTACTAAGTTCCATAACCCTACGACCGTATACCCTAAACCATAATACCCTATCGTGAGTAGCCCATTATTCATGTGTAGGGTTATAGCCCCAGTTTCAAGTAGTTACTAAGTTCCATAATCCTACGACGCTATACCCCAAACCATAATATGGTTGCCGGACAAAAATCTATGCAAGGCAATGTGTCTAAGTAGGCTGGTCGTGAGGTTCAAAACCGCACCTTCTTGCTGAAAACCGATAGTGGCCAACCCTCGACCGATACTCTCCGAACCGCGCATACCCGATATGAGGGGCCAACCCTATATCCCGTGGTCTCTTCGCTACGAAAGAAATTTTTAGTCCAGCACACGTCTACATGTACATCCCAACCTATCCCTATATGAGCTATGGTCTAAACTCCTTAATGGGGGGCTATATGGGGGATTATATAGGGGACTACTATAGGGCTTATTAAGGGGGATACTAGGAGTTTAGACAGTGGTTCATATATCCGTATACACCCCTATGCGACTCAGCAAATGTTAAGCCTGGGTCGTGTTGGGGCTTCCTCTCGGGACTTCTCACTATTGACCGTCGGTTACTCGGAGGGTCAGCGGAACTCAGCAAGTAGGTTAAGAACTGCCCTGGTAACCCTAGTAATCCCCTATAGAAGCCCATTAGGTTCCTGTCCTTAAGTCCCTATATTAATGTATACTATCTAAAACCCAAGGACCTACTATATGGGTACCTGGGCTTCTAGGAATCCCTTTTAATTTGAACCCTAAATCTCGGGCGTAGGGTCTAAGCCTGAGGCTAGCTTTTTGTATGTCAGCCAGGGCTTCAGGGAGTAGGGTCTTACCCAGAGAGTCCATGTATTCAATGTACTAGGGAATTAAGTACTCTGGATTGAATAAGAAACAGTAATTGCGCAGGCTTTGAGGTATTCTGGATTGAATGAGAAACAGTAATTGCGCAGGCTTTGTGGTAAGTATACTTCGGCAATCTAAACCCTGCACCCGAACCAAGCACCAAACCTAATCCAATGCCTAAGCCCTTCGGGCCTCTAATTGAAGGTTTAGGGCTTCGGGATCTGGAATTGCAATGGGGGCACTCGTACCAACTTACATGACAGTCTTCATCTTAACGACTGCATTTACCATCCCAAATGGTAGTTTTAAAAAAGGTGGTGTCCCTCATGTGGTAGTTTCCCAAAATTAGGGGACCCCAATATAGACCCCAATATACTATAGTCCTTATTATAGGGGCCCCCAAAAAAGGTACCCCTAATTTTGGGAAACCCCCATGTAACCCCAGGCAGTTCAATCCCTGCTGTGAGGACCCTCCAAAAAGGGACCGGTTTAGGGTTTAGGGTTTAGTTTTTGGAAACTTCCCAAACCAGTCTGCGCATTTACGACAGGCAGTGTTATGTTCCAGGTGGTTGCTGGCACATTGGCAAATTGTTTTTGGGGTGCATGGAATGGAAGAATGCAGTGATTTTGTAGCCCTTATGCGCCCCACCAAGACTACATTAGTATCCATCATGTTCTTTCCCATTCCTCATTCCCTACTGACCTCAATCACTCCTAAGCCCTGAACCCTAAACCTAGGCAGAAAAGCTCGACCATCCGCATACCCTCTATTCAGGCCATAGTACCTTCTATTAGGGGCCATATATCGGGTAGAAGGAGAGAAGTTATGAGTTATGACCAGGTTGTTTCCTTTAATGTTCGGTATGTAACCCTAGAAGCCCAGATACCTATATATTAGGTTACTGTCCTTAAGTCCCTATATGACATTATACTATCTATAACCCAAGGACCTACTATATGGGTACCTGGGCTTCTAGGGCAACATATCTGCCACAATTGTTTTGTCAGCTTCCACCCTGCAACCGGGGGAAACCTAAGTCCAAAAGTCGCTCTTGTGAACCCAATTGAGCTATAGCCTAAAACTTCCTGAAGGGGCGGTTATATAGGGTTTAGGGCTTAGGGAAGAGGGTTGAGGGTCGAGGGTCTAAACTCCTAAAAAGGGGGTGGTTATATGGGGATTCTACAGGGGATCACTGCAGGGCTTATTAAGGCGGATACAAGGAGTTTAGACTATAGCTCAAATATGACTGGTACTTGTAACCCAAATAGAACCATATCAGGAGCCATGCGGGGCTAATTGGGTCATAAGTACAGATCTATTCGGGCAACTCTTACCTCGAACCTCCAAATAGATGAGGATTTAGGGCTTGGACCTGTTGATATTTCAAAATCCTGCATAAGCCTACAGAATTCCCAGGGCATACAGTACATTGACAGTCATGCTGCCATTTGCGTGTCATCAGTAGTACCTTATGGGGATCCCTATGGCAAGTTAGGCTTAAGAGTTTGAAAAACCTTAAACCCTAAACCCTCTCCAGTTCCTGGGAAGGCAAAAGAGTTGCAAAAGACTATGCGGCGGGAGAATCGCCAGGTTTCCTCCACGCTTCGGGATTGGTGCTAAACCCTAAACCTTAAACCCTTAACCGCCTGCTTGTAGCACTTGGGCCATTGCTGTGGTTCAGAGCTTTGAGCCCTCGAAAGTTTTAGGGTTAGGGGTAGGGCAAACAACCAATGCCCTACAGTCTGACAGTCTCTGATATGAGCTCTAGTCTAAACTCCTTAAAGAAGAGAGGGATGATATGGGGGATTATACAGAGAATATTATAGGGGTTATCAAGGGGGTGCTAGGCGTTTAGACTATAGCTCGTATGATCTCTACCAGAGACATGATGCTAGTGTCTCGTAATCGGGTACACTACGGGGTCCCTGAATGTTTTGGAAACTTGTTCCTCGGAATGGGCTGCAAGGACCATGAAGGGCTGTTAAGGCAGATGGCTACCTGAATTTGTTTTTGGCATTCAGCGATTTAAAGGTATTTAGGGTTTAGGATTTAGGGTTTCGGGTTTTGGGGTTCTGGGTTCAGGTTCATGAGTGTAGGGGATTGTACCAGGTATGTGGAACATACTATGTGAGGCTCTGCTCCACGATGAGAGTCGTGCGTTAGCTAGCAGAAGGAGATTTCCCTTCTCAGAACTGTGACCATCATTTACAGGCTTTGCCTCAAACCATGAAAGTAGACCCTAAAGTCCTAAAGCCTAAATCACGCTTCCTGCTCCATGTTTTCTTGGGCCTTCTTTGGAGTCATGCTTCTCTATAACATCCTCTTGGGGTAAGGGTTTTAGGGGTATTGTATGAGAATTGAAGAGAAGACAATGCTAGTGGCAACTGTTCATCACGGTTTCTACAGGAGTTCACTCACACCTTCAGAAGGAAACGTGAAGGATGTGAACCTTTTGCGACTAGACATGCTCGCCGCGCGTTCGCTCGCATGCAGGCTGAAGAAACAGCGTGATTTCTAAGCGCAAGAAGCCTCAGACGTCAGGGCTAGGAATCTTTCATGTGCCCCATGGCAAGGCAACGCTCTTCTCACTCCCTGATCGGGTCGAAGTTGTGCAATCAAAGCCTATGTTATGGAGTGGTCGTCTAGCCAATGGCATCAGGTGAATGGCTGAGTTGCCGCCACAAACTCCACGACCGTTGTAGCCCTCGATCGACTCATTCCACAATGGCAAGTCCTACCGTGCTACCGCCTCACCCAGCCTTTCACTTGAGGGCACTTTAGGGTTTAGAGCTTAAGCAAAGACGCAAGAAACTATCCCAGAGGCTCCGCAAGGGGAGCCCAGCATCCAAAACACCCCCAACTCTAAAACCCTCAAAGCCAGCACTGAGAGCCCCCACAGCCCCTGAACCCTACACCTGTAGGCAACACCAAACCCTAAACTGCGTAGTCGTAGTTCCACCGCCCGGCAATTTATGCTGGGATCCTCCATCCATGCCGCGGTCGGGTGGCAAGGCCCTGGCAGCAGGCTCGGGGGTCATTGTGCGAGTGGAGCTTAGGGTTTAGGATTTAGGGTTTAGCGTTGAAGAGTTGGGGCTTAGTGTGTTTAGGATTCAGGGTCTAGGGTTTAGGATTTGAAGCAAAATGGCTGTTCCCAACAAGCCACTCGTTGTGGATTGTTTTTTTTTCTTAGTGAGGGGATGTGTTGGGAACAATCAATCACGTTATTTCTGCTTGTTTGGGTTCCTAGGTGGGGTTTAGCGTCTCAGGGGCGGGGGGTGGGGTCGTGAGGATTGCTGCTAAGGTTCCTACCTACATCCATCACTTGGGGTCTATGTGCTTGACTTGGGCCCCGTGCACTAACAGTCCTCTGATGGTCGGTATCTGAAAGCTTTTTTCTCAGGCCTTTTTGTGTGTGTGAGGGCCGATTCTCACCTAAGGGTTTATACGGGATTTTCTCACAATACTGATGTAGCAGAATTTCTAGAAATAAGGGGCCCAATGCAGAGAGACCACAATATATACCGCAGTCCCTACTGAATATCCCTGAGATCCCAAAGTAAGTGAGGCCCTTTTGCAAAAACCCCCAAATGGACAAAATGTAGGGGCCCAGATAAGCACCAACATTATGGTCCTAGGTTCTTATAATCATGATCTAGGGTGCCTACCCCAAACCTAAACCATAATGATGCTGTAGGGTTTAGAGTTTAAGGTTTAGGATGTAGGGGTGTGGCAAATATTTAGGCCCCTTCACTTGGTGATGACGAGAAAGCGGTCATAGAAAAGAACATTGAAGCTACCATTTAGGGAGTGGGCTCTATAGGGAATGAAAAAGAAAATCTTGAATTTGTTGTATCATTGGGGTTTATTATATTTAGGGGTTACGAATGGATCAATTCCTTCATTCCTTGCAAACCAGATTCCAGTTGGACGATCTAAAGAATAGATCCCCTCTTTTAGGGATTAGTGTAGTGTTGAGTGCTTCGCATTTAGGTTTTACAGCCTTGGGGCCTTGGATCTAGAAAGCCGATCCCCACTTTATGGGTTCCTAGTAATAATGCAATACTAGGACAGGGTATCGCTGAACCCTTTTACCCTCCCTAAACCGGGGAACCTACTCTCTACATCCCCCTAGGAGCTGGGTCTAAGGATTTTTGTTTTGTTTTTATTGGCGCTTTAATGATCGCTTATAATGTGTTGAAGTACATCGTGCTTCAGAGTTAGGGGTTAAGGGTCGGCGGCTACAAAGACTGAGGCCTTGGGGCAGCCCAGCAGAAGCAGACCATCCGCACAGGACCCAGCGCCGTGAACGCAGCCCTGGGAGCGGGCTTGGAAGGGCCCCCGGCAAAGGCCGCCGAACGCGCAACAACCCCGGAGGTCGCCGTCGAAAGAAGAAGCGAGAGAGGTTACAGGGACTTCTCGACACGCCTGCGGAGGTGGGGGGCCATGAGTGGATCTGCGCCAGCAAAGCCTCCATCAACAATTTTTGCATCAAGTGCAAAATCGGCTCCCTCGCAATACAGCAAATTGAGTCGGTCGAAGCCTTCCCAAGACTTGAAAGCCTGCCGTGCATTGGTAAGGAAACGTCAGGTCCGACTTTCTGGGCGGATCTCCGCGCGTCTCAGGCTATGCGAAATTTGGGGTATGCATGGTGATGCCGTCAGCGTCAAGCAGAACAAGCCCTCAAAGCTAAGCTTAAAAATCCGTGCAATAGGGGTACTGTGGCATTGTTTTGTGCCAAGCACACGTCTGATACAAACTAGTTGTGCTTCATTGGAGCAGTAGCTTCCCTCCAAATGGCGTCGAACCACCAAAAGCCCCCTTGCAAAAGGATCGCGGTGTCTGTGCAAAGTGGCTCCGTGTTATTGTGGAGAATGTATATCCTACACCGTACGCGTCGCCCGTATGCACCACAAAGCTCATTTTGGGGGTTACGTGTTAGTCTGCTAACGAGCTGTAAGTTATTACCCAGAAACCCCAACAAAAACTGCGTAGGTCAACTTCAATCTCTAGGGTACACTTCAGGTTCCATGTTCTTTTCCGTTCGATTCTCCGTACTTGGGGCAATTTTCCCAAATCAAATACTCAAACCCTGACCCCTGAACCCTAAACCTACATCCCGAAACTCTCATTCCCAAACCCTCATCCCTGATCCCTAACTCCTGAACCCTACATTATCCTACATTAAGCCTACGCCCACATTATCCTACGTACCTATATAGGGGATACTAACCCATATTTTTCTTCATCATTTAGAAGTCCTACTTGTACCATATACCAGGACCTTCCTTGTACCCTTAATTGGAGGTATATGGTCCCAAATAGTGGGTACTTAGGCCCTAATAGAGGGTAGGAGGAGGGTCTAGGTAGATGCCCAGGGCCTTTGGGAAGGGTCCGGGACCAGGCCTCGCGTTGGCCGTTGTTCTTCTCCTTGCTGTGGGCTGCGGTGCACTCATCTGCCGCTTGCACGGGCCCCGGTGCCAAATGGTTCTATTTACTGAGCTCCTGAACCCTAAACCGGGCTTGTACACGCAGTTTAGGGTTTAGGGTTTATACACCCCCTAGGAACCGGAAGCCCCACCCTGGACCCTAAACCCGAAGCCTTAAACCCTAAAGGCCAGAACATGTCCAAAACCTTTTTTTTTATAGGGACCCCAGGCTGGGTAAGGATGTTCATACCCTCATATGGGTGGTTGTCAAAATTATGGTCCCTTTTTGGGTACCCTAAATATTCGGGGCCGTATTCTAATAGGGAACCAAAAAGGGACCATCATTTTGACAACCACCCATATGAGCTATATTCTAAACTCCTTAAAGGGGGGGTTGTATAGGGGACTATTTTAGGGGTTGTTAAGGGGGATACTAGGAGTTAAGACAGTGGCTCATAGGAGCAACGGTCAATAGGGTTTGGGGTTTAGGATTACCCAGGAATTGTAATGGAGAAACGAAGGGAAAGAACATGGACCATGAATTGGACACTGTGATTGTATGTTGGCTTTTAGAGGTTATGTGAGCTAACTCTAAGCCCTGAACCCTAAACCCTGGGTTACCAAGGGGCCATTGAGGCTGGCATAGGACTCCTTTTTGGTAGTTTAGTATAGTCCCTGAGATGTTCCCTATTAAGGACCCGTGTCCGTTATACATGGGAGATATGGATTGTAGCTGACTAGCCCTTCAAAAAAAACAGCACTGTTTAAGGGTCAAGGATTTAGGAGCATAGAACGCCTGTGTGGAGTTTATGGCTCTACCCTAAAACCTAAAACTCAAGCCCTAAACCCTAAACCCTGAATTGCTCTTAGGTTGCCCTTGTCTCGTTTGAATTAAGAAAGCCCAAAAGAGGACCCCATATAAGGGGACTCTATGTATCAGGAGATCACATGGGACCTTAGGGAGCCTTAGGGAGGACCCACCCTAAACCCTAAACCCTAAACCCTTACCTTCCGCAGATATGAACCCTACGGCTATGTTATGACCCGGCAAGGGTCCCCCTCACTGAAGGGATTAGTGTTAGTGGTAATTACGCCAACTCCTGTTATTATGTACGAATTGAACAGCCATCGTCTCTCGCCTAAACACAAAGAAATCATTCAGGCCGGCATGATGTGTCTACAGGGTTTCTGCGTCAAAAGAGACGAGCCGCCCTTCCGAAATCCACTGTGGAGACCTGCATCATGGGCATCTTTCTGCGCGGGAGGAAGTCTTTGCACAGTACCTTCTTAGGCTTCCGGGTTAATTTGCTAGAATTGGAGGGAACCTTGAGGGTTTAGGATCTAGGGTTTAGGGTTTAGGGTATTTGAGCGCTCTAAATACGTGGGAGCAGATACACAAGAGGATGGGCAAACAGATGAACTACGTGGTCCTGCCACGTACCAATAGTGGTGTGATGGGAATATGTGGTTACCAAGTACCTGTTCCTTTTACTCCTTGTGGTTGCCACTAGCGCGTGGAGGGATCAGATGAGCTATAGTCTAAACTCCTTAAAGAAGCTTTCATAGGGGATTCTATAGGGTAGTATTGCAGGGCTATAAGGCGGGATACTAAACTCTAAACCCCACACCCCACATAAACCTTGGACTTTTTAAAGGGGACGCTAGGAGTCTAGATTACGGCTCAGATGAACCCTAAACCCTAAACCTAAACCTAATCCGAACATCCTCAAGGTAGACTGCCCATCACCCCCTTGAACCTAATATAGGGACGTAAATAATTACCAATATTATTGGTTGAGGGTTTAGGAAGACCACTAGGGTTGCGGGGTTTAGGGTTTGGGGCACTCATCTGTGGCTCAACCGGAGCTTATCTATAATCCAAACCAAGCCTTCAGGGTCCTCAAGGGCCCTTGATTTTAAGAAATCCGAAGGCCTTACTTGAGGGTCCAGCATACACTCGCTATAGTATTGGGTTCTTGCCTTATGCATTGTTATCCAGGTTTGGGGGAGCATGTGAGAATCATATCATATAGTTGGGACACATAGCAAGGAAGTTACAGATAGAAACCCTAAATCCTAAACCCTAAACCCTAAGTCCTAAACCCTAAGCCCTAAACCCTATAAATCCTAAGCCCTCGGAGGCAAACGGTGCCTGAACCGGTCGCCGAGCCCGCCAAGAGGAAGTTGCGCCCGGGAGGTGACCTTAGGGGTTGTACGGCTTACCCTAAGGGTCCATGTACCCTTCCGGGTTCAGGGTATAGGGGTTTAGGGTTTAGGGTTTAGGTGTACCCTTCAGGGTTCCAATAATTAGGTCCCTTTAAGGGGATACATATATATATAGATATAGGGCTTAGGGTTTGGGGTCCATGTACCCTTCAGGGTTCAGGGTTTAGGGTCTAGGCGTTTAGGGTTTAGAGGGTTTAGGAGTCCTAAGTGCCACGTAGACCTTAAGGGTCCATGTACCCAATAGTTAGGTACTTGAGACTTTGGTAATTGTAGTACTTGAACGCGTAAAGCTCAGGGTGAGTGCACCTAGCATAACCAACGTACCTATAAACAAGGGGGTCTTGTACGTAACATGTTGATACTGTGTCTTTGCCTTTTTCAAGGGTCTAGGTTACTCTGGGCACGGCTTGGGGTGGGTGTACGGCTTAGGGTTGGAGGGTTGAGGCTGTCGGGGTGAGGGTTGTTTTGGCAGCTTTATGGGGTCTCCAATGACAAAGAACCCTTTTTTGGGGAGCACCTAAGCGCAATAGCCCGGGCCCTGGATACATGCATACATGCAGACATGCATACATGCATACATGTCGAATAAAGGGGGTAGCAAGAAGCCTGGAGGCACAGTCGCATGCTTTAAACACGACTTAGGGTTATTTAGGGTTTACCTTTGTGTGTTCGAACATGTTTTCAATTCCAGCTACAAAAGAACATTGGAACGCCTCAAAACTCTCTAAATTCCAGTGGATTGCCAGGGTACCTCAACATTCAAGATTGTCAACGTTTTGGTCACGTCAAGGTACCCTACCAATCAGTGGGGGCATTAGAATGTAAATCCAAAAGCGGACCATACTCCTGACTTGGGTACTGCCCCCATTCATTAGCAGCTGGATACTTTCTATAATATAGCTATATCGAAATATGACCACTATCAGACTGTGAATGGGTGTGGGCAGGACTCAACTCTTGACAACCTTCGGCATGGACTTTTAAAGGCATCATGGCATGCACTTCAAATTTCATGCGATCGGCCCTAAACCTATGGGCCCAAGTTCGTTTTTTGGACACAGTTAGGCCCAAATGTTCCTAAACACTGCCCCAACCCTACAGTTCCTCCCCCTTGCTTTATTCGGCGTAACCCAAAACTTTTTTTATGTTCGTGGGTCCCCTACTAGACCCCCAATACTACCCCCTAGGTTCCCCATTTGCCTTCATAAGCCCTTTTCTCCCTCATATCCTCAATAACTAGAAGTAGTGGGGGATCCATGGTCTGTCAGGCCACAAGAATGTCTCCGAGCACGCTGGCGCGAATGTGCGGCGGCCGTGGTTCCATTGGCGCCGACGGTCAAACGAGACTGAGGCCTGAGAGCTCTTAGGCTTTTGGCTTGCGCAGGGGTTGGTTTTTCATAATTCTTGCTTCTTCTGGGTGCTTGCTAGTAACATGTTACATTTTTATGTATACCTGGGCCCAGTATTCCTGAAAATAGTCATTTTCACCACGAACCCAGCCTTTGCTGGCCCTAATCTCTAGGTAATCCCTCTAAAGCCAGGAACAGTAGTTCTCACAGGGCTCACACCCCGCAGTGCAGGGGCCATGACAACGCTTAGGATATGCATGCCTAGGGATTTACTTATTAGCCCCCTGTTTGTGGGGGATGGTTTGCCGAATCCTGAACTTCCCTGCAATAGGCTAGGGGACCCCAGTGTAGATCCCAAAATATTACAACCCTCATTATAAGTGCCCTCAAATCAGGAGCCCTAATTTCCGGAAACCCTATGGCATATACATACACCTTCGTATAACCCATGTGAAGGCCCTAAACCCTAGACCCTTAACCCTAAACCCTAATCCCTAAACCCTAGACCCTGAACCCAGGGCCTGGCGGCATGGCCGCAGCCCCCTCCTGGCCACCCAGCCATCATGTGAAAGCCAAGCCCCTGGGGCTATGGTTTTGCATTGCTTCTGATTTGCAAGAAACTGTCCCTGTGGGCTACAACAACATGGTCAGCCTGCGCAGAGAACCATGTTCAACGCCGTTTTTGAAGGTCTTTCTTGGTTTTTGACCCCTCCTGGTCCCAATGAAGCCGAAATGGGGTCCCAATTGTGCTGATGGATGTTTCTGTACTGGCGCGCACACGCGCGCACACGCTACGAGCCACAAACCATGTTGGAAATATGAGCAAAACACACCCAAAAAGCTTCCCATCTCTTTAGTCTTCACGAAAGTCAATATACTGCGTTGGAGCCCCATTGACCTTTCAGCTAACCCTAAAGGTCCAAGTACCTGATATTTCTATACCTGCACAAAACCTATACTATAGTTACTCTTACCCAGAACTCAAGTACCTACTTGGTGGGTACATGGACCCTAAGCCTAAAACCCTAAACCCAATAATCATGCATCTATATATGCCTGTATATATATATATATATACACATACATATATCCCTCCATTCTACACGTATATCCCTTTGAAGGCAACCCATAAATTGATTTTAGCCCTCCCTGTCGAAGTCCTGAAGCCGGCTAGGTCGCCCCGGAAGTGCTCCTGCAACTTGGACCTATGGTAAGCGGGCTGAGGTAATCCCATCTTCACAATGGGGACCCTATCTTCCATTATATTCCTAAAGCCTAAACCCTAAATCCTAAACCGGAAATCCTAAACCCTAAATCCTAAACCCTAAACCCTAAAGCCTAAATCGAATTTTTGGAAGGTTGTGTGTTCAGGACTACGAAGTGAAATTGTTCAGCTCGATGGGTTTGGTGCGTATTGATCAGTAGGGATCCGCGACTCACTAGGGACATAGGGATTACCCTCAGGGCCCAGGTACCTAATATTCGTATACTTACCCAAAATCTGCACTACAATTACTATTATTACCAAAACCCTAAGTACCTAATTATTGAGTACATGGACCCTTGGAGTTATACAGGGCTTATAACGGATTGTGTACGCATAATTGAAAGAAGATGGAAACTATTGTTTAGCGGCTTAGGGTTCAGGCAGAAGGGACAATGGTACTCAACATGGGTCACCCGTATTCCTTCGTGGTGGGCGGACCATCTAATTTATGAAGTCCATGGACGCCCGGTGGTGAAGCTTCAGGAATAAGGGCTAAGCCTAAACTCTAAGCCCTAAACCCTACATAATTTTGAGAACGTCACGTGTGCTGGCTTAAGAATTTGCGAATGGGTTCGGAGGAAGGCTCAAGCATAGGCCCTAGACCCTAAACGGTTTAATGTAGAAGGCTAAATCATTAAAAACATTATGGTCCGTAAAGGGGTGAATCGGGGAAATCTAGGGTTTTGGATTTAGGGTGTAGGGCTTGAGGAATCAACTGCCAACATTATGGTTTCAGACCGCTGCGTAATCATAGGCCTCACCATGATATTGGTGATTATTCAGCCCCCCTCCCCCCCCTTCAGTGTCTAGTTGTGCAGCTAGGGCATAGGGTATAAGGTTTCAACACCTGCAAAACAATTGGGTGATGGGCCTTGCGAAATGTACCCTAAATCCTGAAATTTAAAACCTAAACCCTAAGCCCAAAAGAGAACTACGTACCAGTATTATGGCCAAAGGATTTTTTTCACATTTATGGTATACTGACCTCAAAAATACGGCAAACTGACATTGGTAGTTATTAACGAATCACATTAGACACGCGTGACGAGGCCACCCCTTTTATTACAGCCGCCTCGCTAGGCGATGAAGACAGCGCTGGCTGTCTTGGCAAAGTTGCCACTAGCGACTTTCGTGCCTTCGACGAAACGGCGACGCTAGCCAGGTTCAGGCTGACAAGCTTGACCTTTTGCCATGGCAGCGCTCAACGAGAGCCCAACCCCTTGTACAAGCGGGTTGTCCTTGGCTACCATGAAGCCTTGGGTCACCAGCCTGCCATCGTCGCCGGTCTTTACATCAAGGGCCGTTCAGGGTGGCCTAGTGCAATCCCCCACACCACTTATGGGGATTCTGTCGCCGCCACAGCCGCCGGCATTGAGCTGACTTTGCGATCAAGGTTGAGGGTTGGAATTGATTCAGATCTCTTGTGAGTAGTTTTTTTTGGGGGTTACTATGGTACTTAGTATAGAGTAAGTTTATATCCTCCTTTTGGGTATAGTAATTTACATAAAGAATATTATGTTACTAGGTTCAACCACCAAAAAACACTACTCTTGTGTGTATCGTTAGGAGGCAATCTGCAGAAGCTCTTAGAGTCTTAGATATGTACTTGGCAATTTAACGCGACCTCACCCGACCTCTCTCCAAATGGTTAATCTAGGGAGTAGTAAATTGGGAGTTGAAAGAAATTCTACACAACCCTGTATGTAGCTGTGCTGTCCCATGTTGCCATCCCAGACCACAAGAACCCACAAAATGAATCTGGGTTGCTGTTAAGAAACTTAAGTTTTCATAATCTACGTACATTGTAAACAATATGGTTTCCTCATTATAGTAACTTAGTATAAGTTCCGTAACGGCAACCCCGCAAAAGACTTCAGCGGCATCTGGAATCTAGAGGATTCTTCGGAGTTTTTTTTTCCCTTTGCTTGGGGCTTTAAACCCCAAATCCGAAATCCATTTATGAAAGCTTATCCCTAACTCTAAAAGCCTAAGCGCCACATCCAAACCCTGAACCCTTAACCCTCAACCCTGAACCCTAAAACCTAAGCCCCGAAAACCCAAAAATTCAAAATCCTAACCCCTTAACCCTAAGAATCCCCTGCGGGGTGTTGAGTGCCATAACCCTAAACCCTTAACCTTAAACCCCAAACCCTAAACCCTTTGTGGGCAAGAATCCAAGGCAATTCGAAGCGTGGGGACCTTGGTCTGATGAAAGCCAGGCTTAGGATTCTGGGTTTACCTGGACCTCAAAAGTAGGCAAGATAATAGCCCCAAACCCCTAAATATAGCCCAAGAGGCCATTATTCTACATACTTTTGGGGTTCAGGTAGGGTCAAGGATGTAGGGTTCAGGGTTTAGGAGTTAGGGTGTATGGTGTGGGATTTAGGGCTCAGGGTTTAGGAGTTAGGGTTTTGGGAATTGGGCTTAGTGCCTGGAATGCTGGCTTAGGGTTTAGGGGTTGGAGGACTTGGGGCTTAGGTTTAGGAAGCCACGGATCACTCCAGGACCCAATAATGGGGATTGTATTTGTTTTATATCCCTAAGGGTCCAAGGACCCAAATAATAGGGTTTTAGGGCCGAAGTACCATCAACAGTGTAGCATTTGTGCCCTAGAACCCTAATGTTTGGGTGCTTGGGCCCTTAGGGTATAGCTCTTAGAAAGGGCCTACATAAGGTTGCACAGTGCTTACTTAGAGCTATATACGGCTTAGTTAGGGTAATTCTGACCCAATGATAATGTATCGTCATTTGGAATTACCCCCCCAAAGCCAAGCCCCCTAGGTCCTCAATCGGGTTCAACTTGGGTTATAAGTACTGTACCAGGTATTGGCCCATGATTGCCTGAACCTCTACCGGGGTCCAGGTACCTAAATTTGCATATCTGCGCAGAGTTGCTGGACTGCTTCTGTGGCTCCATCCAGTGCCCGTAGATACAGCTTGCGAAGCTTTGGGCAACAGAATCGAGCGCGATGCCAACACGGAAATCGCTTGCACATGGGTCTTAGAGCGAAGCACCACACGCCTGGACACCTGAACAGACGGCATATTTCGATGTCAGCTGTGCCCTTTCTAGCGGAACACAAAATCACGATTTGGGGGTTTAGGGTGTATGTCGTTTTGTGGTTCTTGCCCACAGTGTTCGAGCATCCAATAATGAGATACCAGGTCTTGTATGATACTAGTTGATGATGAATGTGGCGTAGACATTTTCTGGCAAAAAGTTGGTTTCCAAGTATATAAGCACCCCTTGAAAAGGGGTCTAGGGCATCTAGGGGGGGGGGGGGTCTGGGTGCACTCACATGGCAAACCCTAAACACTAAATCCCCTCATAATCCCTAAACCCTCATCCCTAAAGTCCTAAACCCCGAACCCCTAAATCCTAAACTTCAAGTCTTGCACTCTTGAATCCTCGAGTTCCGAGGCCTAAGTCTTCTTGTCGCAAAAATGTTCCGCTCTTTTCCATATCAGGATCTCAGGTTTTAGGGTTTAGTGTTTCAACCAAAAGCAGGTATATACTAGTTTTGGACTTTCGGGCCCAAGGTAGGTACTATATGAGCTATGGTCTAATCTTCTTGAAGGGGGTTACGTAGGGCAGCATTCTGGCTCATTTGTGGGACATTCTTTGGATAATTATGCACCCATTTTGCGGAATAGTGTTAGGGTTCAGGGTTTAGGGCTTATAGAGTTGAGGGATTAGAGTTTAGGCTTTAGAGTTTAGGGTTTAGTGTTTAGGGGTTTAGGGCTTAGGGCCCAATATTGTTCAGGTGTCTACACATATGACCCGCCCTTCCTTTTAGAGGAATCCCCCCTCGAGAGTTTGATGTCTTATGGGTTTAGGGGTTTGGGGTTTTCCGCAGTTGCCCACTATGTATGACCCCAGACCTTCAGGACCCCCAAATCACACAATTCCCAGAAACCCGCCCACACACCCTAATTCTTAAACCTTGGACTGCCCCCGCTCAGTAAGAAGTGGACAATAATATGATTGCATATAGCCTTTAATATGACACCTATTTTTGACTCTTATGGGGTGGGGGCAGTACCCTAAACCGTCAACCTAAACCCTAAACCCTAAACCCTAAAGCCTCAACCTTAAATCCTGCCACCTTACCAGGTTGCCTCAGATCGTGAAGAGACCATCTCCTTCAAAGGCCTGTTTACCTAGACCTCTGTACCTAGACCCTCCTCCTACCCTTCATTAGGGCCTAAGTACCCACTATTTGGGACCATATACCTCCAATTAAGGGTACAAGGAAGGTCCTGGTACTTTTCCCCTTTTTGGATACCTTATTTTGCTTATGTCTAGTATCCCCAATATACGAACTCAGGCATCTCCAAAAAAGGGGTAGGGTACAGAAGTCTCGGCACGGTTCAGGGTTCAGGGATTTCAGGAAGTTCCCGCAAGAGTTCACTGCTTCTGGTCTGCCGGGCTTAGGGTTGGGGGATCTATGGCTTATGGTGGTTGGAATTATGGGTTTATGGACGGATTACTGGGGTAGTTTGGGTTGAGCGAAGGGCAAAGTACACCACCTTTAGCTTTCCCATAAGCTCTCAAACGAGATTATCCAGGGCCTCCCAGAGGGTGGGTCCAAAGGCCCTTGATTCTTGCTGGTGTTGCGGAGCTCTTTATTCAGCGGGATACCGCAGCCGAGGTGTCATAGAACCGGTACCTGACCTGGAGTGGGAATAAATTATGAGAGGGCCCTTGGGCCTGGAGCGTTCCCCAACGCAAGCCCTAGAATTTGTTGGCACGCATTTACCGACATATGAGCTACAGTCTAGGCTCCTTAAAGGGGTGGTATAGAGGAGTATCATAGGGGCTATTAAGGGGGATACTAGGAGGTTAGATTATGGCTCATAGACAATGACTCTAGGACCATATTGTTGGTAATTCTTCCCTACGCCCTAAAACTAAACCACTGGACCATACATGTACCCTACAACTTCGATTTACTGCCATATTCCAGCCACGGCGCATGGCTTGGCCCGAGGTGTGTCTCAAACCAAATCCGAGATTTTCGGATCGTTCTCGGACCAAATCCGAGCCAAACTGGTGATGTCACACGCTTAGCCGTCACTGATTCTGAGCGTGAACCAGTGGAACAAAGGGGAAGCATTCCAATAATGGAGAATCAAATGGAAGAGAAGGTTTCACAATAACACGGAACGTGAGGTTGTACTGGGGTCCATAGGAATAATTGCCATCATACAGGGTGCCCCAAAGAAACTTCAAGATGAGTAGTATTTTGTTTGGGGATTCTATGGTACCCAACGTAGAGTAAGATTATATCCTCCTTTTGGGGGTATAGTATTTTATATAAGGAAGATTATCTTACTAGGTTCAACCACCAAAAAAACGCTACTCAGATGATGCTTGTAATTTTCTAGGCCTTTGCAATATGCAACCTTGGTCTTTTGAGGTTCTTGATCAATCCTGTTGATGGAGGAAACGCGGTTTCGGGTTTAGGGTGTAGGGTTTAGGGTTAAGGGAATCTTGCACCACCTAGCCCTGGGGCTCCGTACCTACCTTGGGCCCTAAAGTCCATAAATACTACCTACATTGGGCCATGTGGAGCCCTAGGGTAGGGTTCCTCCTAAAGTATTGTACTTCTCGGGACTTTAGAGACTTAGGGTGGTGCAAGTTTTCATACGATAGTCCTTAGTATAGGGACACCTCAAAATGGTACCCCTAATTTGGGGAAACCCTAAACCCTACAGACCCTAAACCCTAAACCCCCTTACAGTCCTATTATATTCAAGAGGTTATCCTGTTCTGGGCCAGGGCACTCAGCAACCCGAAAACATGAGGAGCTTGAGTCCATCTCTTCATGTCATGCGGCCAGTGTTGGAATTTGTTTGAGGGTTTAGGGTTTAGGGTTCAGGGTTCCTTAAAATGGCCCAGAGAGGTCCAGAGGGTCCATGATTCTTGGGTACTTGGGATTGGGGCAATAATAGAATTTGGTGCAAGTACAGACACCAGTGTTCTTGCAGCAGCCCAGCAATCCAAACCATTGATGGCTCAAAGCGCGGCTGACGGCTTCTAAGTAGCAGTTGCAAAAGCATGTGAGTAGCATTTTCCCATCCATGATTATAGCCCCCAACAGAGGGAAGGCTTATGTTCTCGTTTTGATTATATTAACATATGAGACAGGTATGTTGTTACAGCAAAAGCAACAATCCTCCTGTGGCTATGTGATTATGGTTGTAAGTTGTAAGTTGCACATGTTATTGCGCCCGGCCCGGCTCAACCATCCATATGTTTATTCCCTATATAACTCTAGATAGCGCCTATATCATCCCTGTAGAAATTCCTTAATCCACCCATGGCACCCCTGACGCGTTCTTGCAAACCGATTCTTGCAGCCTCAAGCTGCACTTGCACTCTTCTGAAGTGAGCTTCCACATGTTTAAGGATTTAGGGTCTGGGGCTTAGAGATGAGTTGCGAACATCCATGCTTCACCTCGTTTAGGGTTTAGGGTTTTGGGTTTAGGGTTTAGGGCAGCTTTCAAAGTACTTCCATCAATAAATTTTCATGTCGATCTCTGTCCATGTCGGTCTGCTGAGCGGGCAGTCCTGCAGCGTGGATGTTGCCCCAGAAGACACCGTTGGGGAGCTTAGGCGCAGAGTTCAGCTGAGACTGCGACTTGGTATCAGCGCTCTTGTTGATGCTTCTGGACATGTGCTGAAGGAGCTGGACCCCATCAACAAGTTGCTGGTCTGTTTTTTGGAAAGAGGTTTTGCTTATTGGTACAAAATCAATACAGTACAAAACATTACCAAAGTCATCTTCAAGTATTCCTTTGTTAGTAAGAGGGTTTTTGTGCAAAGTAGCACCCCTGTATAACCACATAATAGTTGTACGGTCCTAATTTGGGAGGTTGGGGTTTCCAAAATCCTCTTCTTAATCACTGGACATCCAAGTCTACAAAGAACACCTACTAAACCCTAAACCCTAAACCCTAAACCCTAAACCCTAGCCTAGAGTCCTAACTAAAGGCTATAAGTTCATGGGTTCTCCTACTACCCCACTCTATACTACCACCCCCCCCTTAATGAACCTTAATCAAGCATAAGTAGCCCTAATTTGCTTGAATTTAGGGGGAATCTTAGGGGGGCGGGTAGTAGGGGGGGTAGTCGGGGAACCCATGATAAATAGTACTTGTTTTGGGGATTTACTACAAGATATAGGGCCGCCCTCAAGCGCAGAACCTGGTCCCTAGTCCCTAGAATCCCGTGCCCTAAGCCCTGGCTTAATTGTTAGATATCTTCAAACCGCAATCTCTATCAGCCCTCTAGTTCGAATCCCTGAAAAAACCCTAAACTCTAGGCCGTATAAACTCTAAACCCTAGACTCTCGACCTTAAACCCCAGACCCCAAACCCTAAACAGTCAACCCTAGACCCTAACCCTAAAACCTAGACCCTGAATCCTCCACCCTAGACCCTAAACCCTAAAATCTAGACCCCGAACCCCAAACCCTATACCCTAAACCCTAATCCAAATAGACCGTAACCCTAAACCAGGTCAAGTCTGGTAAGCGGCTGTCGGGTCACGGCGATGGCCAGCCATGCTAGGCTCGTAAGCGCACGCAGCTGCAAGGACCTGACCTGGGTGGCCGTTAGGTTAGGGTTTAGGATTTAGAGAGTTTAGGGTTTTGGGTTTAGAAGGTAGAAGGTTTAGGGTTTCAAGGGAGAAGGGTTTAGGGTTTAGAGAGTTCTGGGTTTGGGGTTTAGAGAGTTTAGGGTTTTGGGTTGAGAAGGTAGAAGGTTTAGGGTTTAGAGGGTAGAGGCTGTAGGGTTCAGAGGGAAGAGGGTTTAGGGTTTAGAGGGTAGTAGAGAGTGCAGGATTTTGAGTCTAGGGGTTAGAGGGTAGAGGGTTTAGGGTAGGGAGTCTGGGGTCTAGGGTTGAGAGTGTAGAGGGTTTAGGGCAGAGGGTTTAGGATTTTGGTTTCAGGAGGGGCTTTTCAGGGTTGAGGGCGTAGGGTGGGATAAAGGGAAATACCTCAAGTTAAGCTACTATCATAAGGAAACCCCAATACTCATTGTATTCTCATATGAAGGTAGCTTAGTTTAAGTTCCTGAGCAGTGACAGGGTATAATGGAATGAAGACGGGCGGGATTAGGGATTAGGGCTCCGGGATCGAGGGAGTGGTGTTCAGGGATTAAGGAGTTTCGGGATTAGAGGTTTTAGGGTTTAGGGTTTAGGGGGCTCCGGGGTGCAGGGCTTTGGCACGTTCGCGCTCTGGAGACCTAGGACATGTTGACAACTTCAGAGCCTTGAACTCAAGTTAGATGCCCAGTTGCCTGCATAGTACGTTGAAGGTATGGTTTCAGGTGTAATTATATGGTATATGTCACATGTCTGGACGTTAGGAGCGGCGTTCAGTAGTGTTTCCATGTTATCAAACGGCTCTGCCCCTTATGGTAGTTGCGGAGTAGTCCGGTGGCCGAGGGGTCATGCAGGTGAATGGACAGTTTCAAAAGACGATGAATGCGAGCAGGCATGGTGATACACATGAAGGTGGTATCCCTTCCACTAAGGGTCCAGAGACCCATTTCGGCTTTAGGGCCCAAATACTATAACATTAACGGCATTTGGGCTCTAAAACCCTGTTATTTGGGTCCTTGGACCCTTAGGGTTCCCTAAACCTTCAGCCCAAAGCCCCTAAACCCGAAACTTGGCGTTTTTGTGCATCAAGAGTGCTGGAGCCACAGCTGCAAGCACAGCTGCAAGGATTTTTGAGCCCTACAACACCCCAAATTCAACACTAAACTCCGGCGGATGGAGGACATCCTGCACCATCCTATATACCTTGTTCTGCAGGACTTATTGGTTTTTGGGATACCAAGTGGTGCAAGGTTTCCTCCATCCAGCTTCCCACATCTTCAAGGACTTCATCTTAATCCGCCCTGATGGCTCCGTGCTGACCTGGGGAGCCACAGGGTTGGTCCGAGAAGAAAGCAACGCTCCTTGCCAGAGGCTAAGTGTATAGATATTAGCTACTCTGGGTGACAGCCCAAAAATTGGATTTCTAGGGTTGAGGTTACATCGGCCGGGCAGTTTATTGCCGACAGTCTCCCGAACTGGCACGGAGCAAGCCTGCATGCATTTGAGGGTTTAGGGTTTAGGGTTTCCATTCATGTTTCTTTTGCTTAGGATGCGTAAGTTAGGGTTCAAGATTTGGTTGGGAAAAGAATCTTTCAAAATCTTAAGTTGCAAGAGTTCCACCAAGCCAGGACAACGTGTTGCCTGCATAGCAGTTGCAAGCACATTTCATAGTCTCCAGCACAAGCCCCAGAAAGCCATACCTGGTGCCTTTATTAATCCTGGTGTACATAGTTAAGTTTAAGGGGCTTGCGGGGTTCGTCTAAAGGATGATGAGTAGAGGGGTGTTCGTTTACAAATTTCTCTGCAAATCCTAAACACTAGGGTCTAAAAGGCTTTGGAGTGTCCTCCGGTTCCGTAACTTGGCTGTCTTCTGCCTGGCTGTTAGGACTTTAACTTTTTGGGTTCCCTACTTTCTATATTAAGGAGGCTAAAAGTTTAACTTTTAGGGGGGGTCCTAAAGACAGCTAAGGTAAGATACTTATCACCCTTACGGACCCTAAACCCTAAACTCCATCCCTAGGCCCCCTGGATGCCTTTGTTTTCAGGAACCCCAAATGAGCCCAGGCGTTGCAAAAAAGTCCTAAGCTTGTAGCCTGGTTGCCTTAAGCCTTACCCCTAAAATACACACAGAAGACATAGATGCGGGTGTATATAGAAGCACACATGTATCCCTATAATTGCTATAAATGGTCCTAAGACCTTCGGGCTGTTGGACCATTCGGGAATGAGCCCAGGAGTTGCGCAATGTCATTCAAATCGCAGCTTCGACTGGGGCATTTGCAGGACTCCGAGCAGATGGGAGCGTCATGTCCTGGGGGGAGCCCTGGGGCGGGAGTGACATGGTTTAGGCTTGCATAGGGGATGAATAGGAATATTTGGACCCAAATGAAAACCACCATTTAGGTTTCAGAGTTTAATGTAAGGCCTAGAGGGTCCAAGCACCTGAAGACCTGGACTCTTAAAGAAGGCTTAGGGTTTAGGTGTTCAAGAGCCGCAAGTCTGGCTTAGGTGACAGTTCACTTGTGCATTCCAAGCTGAAGAGTGTCAAGAGCGTGGTGGCCTCCAGTGCTGCATTTGCAGCTGTCACGGAGCTTCGGCTGACTTGGAAGCTCTTTGTTCAACGCCATATCCCTGCATATCTAAGTATCGCAAAGTTATGGCCTTGAACCCCCCCGAGCTACAATGTAGGGTTGTATATCTTTGTATATCTCATGAAATATTGTTCTTCGTTGGGGCTACGGGATGAAAAATGGAACCATTACAAAGAGCAACCCTCAACAGATCTTGTGAAATTTGAAAGTTTATCATATGGGAGATTTCAAAATTACGAGCCAAATCCTGCATAACGTTCTAGATATGCTGGACAAAGTACCAGACTGTGCAGGATTTAGGTAAACGGGTCTTGCCGGGTTTGTCCATCGACCGTATTCCGCTCCCCGCCAACAGGGTTTAGGAATGTCATGGTGGGTCGTTGCCCCACATAAGCCTTGCATAGCCATTCTATACGCAGGAGCCCAATACTCCTTAATTTGGGAATGTCCCCTAAATGATATTAGGATCCTTGTATGCTACAAGGTATATTCCTTACTTCATATATTGTCCTTTCTGGCTGCTTCCAAGTCTCCCAGTGCACTTCTTGCGTCAGGGTACCCACCAGATAACTCACACCGGAAACTTCCGTCGACTTCTACAACCACACTTGAAGTGTTTGTCTTTGGAGGGCGAGGGGTGTTGTTATCTGGGGAGGGGAGTGGATTTTGTCCATCAACCCCCAAACGCTGAAGCCCTGCAGCCCCAAGCTCTGAAGCCCTCAACCTGAAAGCCCATGTTGTTGGGGGATAGGGTTCACCTTAGACCCAACAGACCTTCAGTTTTAGGGCCCTGTAGAATATTTCTTTTTATGAAATCCTAAAACTGAAGATCTTTTGGGTCTAAGGTCGGGTTTAGGGTTTAGGGTTCAGGGATTCTTGCTGAAGGAGAGCGGTAGCGTGGTGACCTGGGGTCTCAAAAGCTGCGGGGGTGACTGCTCGTCTGTGGAGGAGCAACTCACAGGTGGGCTTAGGGTTCAGTACCCGAACGGTTTAGTTTTTAGAGTTTGGGGCTATATATATATATACATATATATATATATCTATATATATATATACACATTGGGGTTTTGTATGGGGTCATATAGGTATACTATATGCAACGGACAACCGTGAGGGTCCAAGTACTAAGAAGCGATCATGTACTTACCCAAATTCTGTACTACAAGTACAATTACCAAAATCCTAAGTACCCAATTATTTGGTACATGGACCCTTTGGGTAATATAGGGAACATAAGGATGATATTCTCTTATTCTCTTCAGGGATCATGTAGGGATCAATTCTCTTATTCCATACAAAGAACCAGTAAGTCAGGCTCCCCACAAGCTTACTAGCATCGACTGAGCTCAGGGAAGAGCTGCATCCTTCATGTCTGACTTGGCTTAAGGCAAGGCTAGCTTCCAAAAGCAAATCTGTCAGGAACACGGGTCAGGGTTTAGGGTCTTTCTATTGGCCGGTCTCGCCATTTTGCCAGCTGCAAGCTATTTGACCCAAAAGTCCTTCTGAGGCACTTCTTGTGCACTGTCAGAAATTGAAGGACAAACCTCCCTTGGGAACATAAACTACAGTGCATGAGGAAGAACATGTTGAGTGTGAGAGGAATAGTATCACGGAGATTGTAGGCTATGCCCGGAGGCTGCCTTCCACACGCGTGACGTGGACCCTCAAAAGCCCAAACAACTCTGCCAGTCCCTTAACATTGGGCTCTTTTCAGGCCAACATGGGCATTGGGTGTCGTATGGCTCAGCTTGCTCCTTTGGTTGCCCTATTTGGAGGCTTGCCTAGGTCAATGAAAACCTTCCAGCATCCCAGAAGCCATGACCATGCTTCAAGGGTTGAGAATGTAACTCTAAAACAGGATGCTGTTGGCCACACGCTAGTTTGGGGGGGGCCCTTCTACCCAACATACTGAATATACAATAAATTCTTATCAGTGACTCCGCCAAGGGACCCCTAATTGTTGGAAGCGCCCAAAATGAGTAGAGGGCAAGGTGCTCTTTCGCCCCTCATCTTGGAACGCATGACGTCAAATCATATGCCACAAATTCAAAGCCCTAACCTAAACCCTAAACTTTAAATCCTGAAGCCTTAGAACACCCTAAGCTTTCACCCCTAAGCCCTAAGCCCGAAGCTCAATAACACCCTAAGTACTCATGGCTTAACCTTCGTTTTCATCTACACACAGTGATCCCCAAACACTATCAACACCATAAAACCCTTCAAGCCCAGGCAATAACCAAACCCCTAATCTGTGCAGCCATCACTTGAGCTGAAAACCGTGCCTGCTGGATGGCCCTAGTCAGCCGCTCGGCAGGTACCAAGGTACAAATCTCAGCTTCAGATTTAAGGTTTTCTTAAAAAGGTTTAGGGTTTGGGGGCTTAGCGTTTCCGTAAGAGGTTGAGGGTTCAGGGCTTCCTTAAGAGGGTTTCGGGTGGAGCTTTCGGGATCTGACGGTTTTGGGGACATTCATTGTTTTTTCAGGCTTAGGGGTTCAGGGATCTTAGGGTTGCATGCGTAGGCAACTTACTGGGTTTTGGGCACGGGGGGCTGCAACTTGGATGGAGTACACTTACTTGTAGATACCAATCCGAGGTGTGACTGTATCTAAACTGCAGCCTGCATTTCGCCATGTTGCTACTGATGCCATGTTACACACACATGATTTGAGGAGCTTAGAGTTTGGGACTTCAAGGCTTGTTGGTTGGGTTTAGGGTTTCTCTGAGGGATTTGGAACCCAGTAGAAATCATAATTTCAGCTAAATA
>CAJNIZ010032513.1:5984-19931 GCA_905231905.1 Symbiodinium pilosum | reverse complement strand
CAGAAGTTTTGTTTTGCGCATGTGCTGAGGCGGCGGTCAAGAAACTGAGCCTTGGCAAGAGTTACTGTTGTAGGGATTTTAGGGTTTCAGGATTTAGGGTTTAGGGTTTCAGGTTTAGGGTTTTAGGGTTTATGTTTTTCAAGTGGATGCTACCAACAGAACATGTGCAGGGACTTCAGTCTTCATGGTGCTCCTGCAGAATCTCCTATCCTAATTCCTATGACCCCAAACCTAAATTCCTGGAAAGTTTTGAGAATTTGTAGCAGGCCGTGCTTAAAGTTTCATGGCTACTGAAAAAAAAAGGGGTTTTGAATAACCCGAGCGTGGCTACGATGGGTTATAACTGTAGTCCGCCGATTAAGAAGGGGCCCATGGGACCCCGGTTATACGTAAGGATTAGAGGTTTAGAGAGTGAAAGGTTTAGGGTTTCAGGGTTCAGGGTTTACGGTCGAATACTGTCCCACTCTGCAACCTTTGAGCAACTCTCGATTGAGAATGAGCTTGAGTTCTGAGAGTACCCACATTGAGCCCCAACGTCCGTAAGTAATACCTAGGGTTTAGGGTTTAAGGTTACTTTGGGGCCTACAGTAGCTACTTGATCTAGACTTGGCCCGTGGCTGCGTCATGGTTGCAACCCCTTCCCCCAAAACGCAACAGCTTTCTATCCCCAAATACTAGAAGCTCCCTGCGGTAGCCCAGAAATTATAGTCTGGGACTTTGGGTGTAGCATTGTGCCCCCAAAACGTGACCACCCTGCCAGGTTTACAAAGCATACTCCAATGTCTTTGAGCAGATGAAGCAGCTGGATGAACATTAGGGATTGCTTTGTTTGCGTTGGATGGGGTAGGATGAGTGTATATACTTGTTGGGTCATGTGTTTATGCGTGTGCTCATGTACGTTCAACCAGAGCCGCTTTTGCGTGCCCCTAAAAACCCTAAACCCTAAACTTCCTTTTGCTTGGTAGGGGAAACAGAAACTAAGGCAGCTGGACGAGTCACCGCGCCCAAGATTGCAATTGTTTAAGGGTTGAGGGTTTAGGGATTTAGGGTTCAGGGTTAAGGGTTTATGTCTAGTCTTAGAATCTTTCGGTGTACATTTGACGCGCTGTTCACCTTGCATAGGTGTGTACGTATGTACATATGATATAACCTCATATAATATGATAACATGTCTTCTCATAGGGTATGGTAAACATATACAGTTATAATGGCAGCCCGGCAACCCACACTGAAACATCGTTGGCCTTACAGACCGTAAATTTTGAGCACAAATGCATAGTGCATTGAAATGCGATAAGTAGGGTTTGGGGTAAGCTACAGACGCGTAAAGCTTGTACAGGGAAAGGGGACAGGACCCGTAGCGTGCTTCCTTGCAAAGGCCATTTCGGACAGCCATAGTTCCACAATTTTACAACCTGCCTGACCCTATTGGTGCAAGTACTTCATAATCCCCAAACCCTAAGCCCTCAACCTAGTAAATATATACTCACCCCAAAGCCAGTACTTTCACTCAAACTACCCAAATCGCGAGTATTCAGTAACGTGGAATTTTGACTTCCTTGAGGATGTGGGCGGATACCTCCAGGGTTAGGGTTTAGGGTGTAGGGCTCTGGGTCAAAGGATTGTTGGTCCGTACGGAGGGTTTAGGGTTTATAGCATTTAGGGTTTAGGGTCCAAGGAGTTTTGGTCCGTACGGAACGACCTGACCCCAGCAAAGACCTGTTAGCTCCCATGGACATCCTCAAACTCAAATGATCTTACTTGTGGTTGGTAGGGAATAGGGGAATACATATTCTAGACGGATCATATTCCCTTATTCCCTAATAAGCCCCAGCAAGTAATTGCTTCAAGACTCAAGTGGCCCGAGGCAGGGCGCGTTGATTTCCCTAATGCTGAGACATGGGGGGCGGTCCAGACATTAATTAGGGGGGTCCCCAAATCCTAAACCCTGAAAACCACAGGGGCTCTCATATGAGCTATAGTCTAAACTCCTAGTATCCCCCCTAGTAACCCTTATAATCGTCTCCTATATAACCCCCTACATAACCTATGTAATAAAAAAACTTTAAGGAGTTTAGATTATGGCGCATATGAAAGTCATGGGCCTTGTTTGAGCAGGGACCCGTGTTCTTGACAAACATCAGCGGCCCGGGGTTCGACAAGGTCACATACCGGTTTAGGGTTTAGGGTTTAGGGTTTGTAGTCATAATACAAGCACCATGTAGTTTATCATTGTTAGTGATAGTACTAACAGTTGTATGACGACGGGAATGATAATACGAATACAAATATGTAAGAATAACACAATGAGAAGAATAAGAAGAACAAGAATAAGAACAAGAGAAAGAATGAGAATAATACCAAGGAGTCAGGGCTAGCCAGGCCCCAGAAATTAGATCCCTTATATTAAGCCATAGTAGCCCCTGAATCCAAAATCTCTATATAATTCCCCATAGTCCTCCCAGGGGATTAAAATCCCAAAGCTCTACACTTTAAACCCCTATCCCTAAACCCCTAAACCCCAAACCCTGAACCCCTAAACCCCAAACCCCGAAACCCCAAACCCCGAAACCCTAAACCCCATTCTTTCTCTCTGGCGCCTAGGTCGCGTAGCTCCACTCTGCCTCCTCGTCAGGCATCCTGCGATGTCTTCTGCTGTCCTTGAAGGGGTTTTATAGGGCTTTTGTAGGGTTTTATAGGGTTGTATGGGGCTTATATAGGGTTTGAAAGGGTAAATACTTACAATTGGTTGGTAGGGAATAAGGCTTCTCAAGGGTTTAGGGATTAGGGCTTAGGGATTGTCAATGTTAGGCTGGACCCTTGATAGTGGACGCAGGGGTCCCTCTTGTAGGGATTGTATTCCTTCATGCCCTACTAGCCACAAGTAAGAATAGGGACCCTGTGATTATCACGCGTCTGCTGTAAGGGTTCTGGACTTGCATGGGTTTAGGGTATAGGGGTGGAGTCTGGAATACAAAACAAGAAAAAGCGGACCAGTAGCCCCATTTACTTAGTCTTGTAGTATGTTATACCTACTATTCAGGCAGCAGTCATTGCTCAATTGTAGGTATTTGGGGGTTATAGCGAGTAATTAATGAAGGTGAGGTTTAGATTCCGCGCTTCGAACCTACCCTGAACCCATCAACCCATAAACCCTAAATCCCCAGCCCCTAAACCCGAAACCCCAAACCCCAAACCTTAAACTGAAGATGCGGGTCTATTGGCATCGAGACATGAGGATTTTCGACAACAACTGGAGATTCCAGGGTTTTGGGTTTTGGGGTTTTGGGTTTTGGGGGTTTAGGGTTTCCCAGAACAACTGGAAGATTCCAAGACATTATGTGTCGCTATTGTGGACCATAATCCCTATATCCCCTATAAATAAACCCTAATCCCCATAAAGCTTACACCATGAACCCTAAACTATATATTTTGCATAAGCTATAAGGGCATCATAATTAGATGTGTATGGGCCCTTAAATCTATCCCCGGAGAAGAGCACGATATGGATTCCAAAGGTCGGATTCCTGGGTTGAGTGTTGAGGGCTTATAGGGTTCACGGTTTAGGTTTCTAGGGTTTAGGGTTCAGGGTTTAGGGTTCACGGTTTAGGTTTCTCGGGTTTAGGGTTTAGGGTTCACGGTTTAGGTTTCTAGGGTTCAGGTTCTAGGGTTTAGGGTTCAGGGTTTAGGGTTCACATTTTAGGTTTCTAGGATTTAGGGTTCAGGATTTTGGTTTTTGGGTTCACGTTTTAGGTTTCTAGGGTTTAGGGTTCAGGGTTGTGGGTTTAGGGTTCTATTTTATCCTGGTTTACCCCACAAAATGATGCTGTGAGGCAGGAAGCCCGCAAGGCAAATCCTATCCAGAAGTTCTTCCAACATGAGTTGTATGCTAGGTTGACATTAAGCCGGATTACCAGCTTTTCTAAGAGGATACTGTAGGGGCCTCTTGAATTACAACCAGTTTCTGGGGTATAGTGTATTGTAGTCATCTAAACCCTTAACCCTAAACCCTAAACCCCTAAACCCTAAACATCTGGCTTATGAGGGAGCAGCATTGGAAACTAGTCTCGCTTCTGCAATAGGGCTGCAGGTTTAGATCTGCATGGCCAACCCGTAACCCTAAACCATTGCGTACTCCAAACCGTAAACGTACCCCAAACCGTAAACCCTACCTAAACCCCAAAAGTGTGCAGAATAATAGCTTTTTGGGCTGTTTTTGGTGGTTTTGGGCTAGTATTTCACCTACTTTGGGGGTTTGGGTAACCCTCAACCCTAACCCCTAGCCCTACACCACTAAACCCTTTGTGATCTCTGCCAGAAATGCCTTCGGACAGCCAACCAAAAATGCTGCCATATACGTTTCAGAGGCTAGAAGGGATTTCAACAACCAAGGACTAATAAACCCTGAATATCCAGATCCTTCAACCCTGAAACCTTGAGAGCCGTAAGTCCTGTATCCTAAGTACCTAAACTTCCCAAATCCATAGAGCTCTTCGCAGGCCAACGCGAAAACGCGAGCCTCTCGCAAGACTCTTCCAGTGCAAATGCGGCGATGACGCGGTGGATCCCATTACCCCAGAATGGGGTTCAGGGATTTGGGGTCTAGGGTTCAAAGTACCCGATCATTCTTTGGGATTTGGAGAGGAGTAATTCTAATAATGGTATCATGGTGCTGGGCAAGTATGTGATGACAAAGTACTTCCTTCCTGGAACCATTAAAATAGGCAAAAACATGGCGCATCACTCAAAAATACAGCCCAAAAGACCATTATTTTACGCCGAAAACTAAAACGCCTAGCCAAAAAGGCAATTCATCTACATACTTTTGGGGTTTTGAGTAGGTCCCTAAACCCTAGAACCTGAACCCTAAAGCCAAAATCCGAAACCTCAAAGCCTAAATCCTACACCCTAAACTCTGAACCTTAAACCGAAGTGCTAAATCCTGCCAGTTAGGGACAACAGATTTCTTATTTCGAGGTGGGCTTCTAACCTGAGGGACAAATCCGGAAGTAGTTGCTACTGTAGCCCCAAGACAGTAGGGTTTAGGCACAGTATCTTTTTATTCGGGATATACACCCTGGATGGTATTTCGGTTCAATGGTATGATTCAAGGTATGTTCTTTAAATTTGGGACATTGGGCTTTCGAGGTTTTGAGAACCCGTATAAGGCCCCTACGAGCTACTGCCCCTATTAGGGATATCAAGAAGCAACTAAGGGTGGATACAACGGCTCCTTTGGTAGTTTACTTTCGTCCCTAGTATATGCCCTTAGAAGGACCCATGTCTATTAATTACATGGGAAGTATTGACTGCATGTGTGGCTGATAAGGCACTTCCCAAACACCCTAAACCTTAAACCCTAAACCCTAAACCTTAAACGATGAGCTGTAACCCCTACATCCTAAATCCTTTAAATCCTTTAAACCCTTATATCCCCTGCAAAGGGGCCCTGAATCTTAAAACCCGAGGAATTCATTCCACTCTTGGGCCCCTGCACGAGGCCTTACATTTTCAACTAACAGCTTGGGTTCAGGGTTTAGGGCGTAGGGAATCACGTTTGCTTTTCAAATAGGGCTCTACACCGAAACCCTCAGCACTCACCCCACAAAGAGATCAACCCTAGATGCGATGCAGTTTCTCCGTTGCTTATCAGAAGCCCCGTGCCCCCCACAAAGGCATTCCAAGGACTTTAAAACTTCAACCCTAAGCTGTAAGTGGGAGTTTCCATAACTGCAAGGACCCCAATAAACAAATACATAAAAAAAGATATAGATATATAGATACATATACATATATATTTCTATATATATATATAGAAATATATTTGTATATATAAATATATATATATATATAGAAATATAGAGGAACTTCTCAAAAGGGAGTGCACCGGCTCCGGGCTGTCTGATGGTGAGTGTTTGAGGGGAGTCGGTGTAGATTCCTGTGGAGCTTGGAATCTGGGCGCCGCCGGCAAAGTCGGCTTCGAAGCGCAGCATGAAAATGTAGATTAGGGTTTAGGGTTTAGAGTTTAGGGTTTAGGGTTTTAGGGTTTACCTGGACCCTCCAATGTAGTTCCTTGTTGGGTTTGCTAGGGTTTTTTGGTTAGGACTCTTAGTAGGACTACCAAAAAGGTACTACATTGGAGGGTCTAGGTATGGTATTGAATTGAGCTCAGGGCTTTAGCAGGTTAGGATATTGGGCTTAGCATCAGTGTTTGGGCAGGGTACTAAGTTTCGCGCGTCGGGCTAGGGTTCATGGTGTTGGCTTTAGGGCATTGGGCCTAGGGGTTCAGGATGTTGGGTGCAAGGTTTCCAAAGTAGGGCTACCTTCATTTTGGTTTGGGACTACATTGGGCTGTTGTCTGAAAAGCTCCCGCATGGCCCAAACTGCAGCACCATCCCCTTTATAACATTAGAGACCCCAATTTTTTGGAATCCCACCCACCTACGCTTCTCGTGAATATGGCGAAGTGATCTGGGCTATCCAACCAGGACCTTCGTAGCAAAAAAACAACTTCAGTAGTATTTTAGACAGGGATCACATAGTCGCAACATAACGCAAGAATATGCTCGCAGAACTGGAGGCATGTGATCTTACATGGTTCCAATTTTGGTTGACGCAGACTCGAAGGACAGAAAACTCCTAGTCTCCCAGGCTTCCATAGTACACCAAAGGTAGGGGCATGAAAAGGACACTTTTGACCCACAGAACCCACAACAATGTAGTGCGAGCAGCATGTCATGAGGCACCCCAGTATCATAATTGGCTGGTTGTTAAAATTGTGGTCCCACTTTGCGTACCCTGGGGATTAGCGGCCACATTCTAGTAGGGACCGAAAAAGGGACTGTCATGTTGACAACCTAACAGATGATGCTGTTGCAGAAGGAGAGAACGATAAATGACAGGACGATAATGACGGCCAAGATGGTAATGATGAGAACTGCCATAACCACGGTCAATTCGGACTTCGACCCTAATGCCTCATTCTTAGCAAACATCGTCATCGTCATCATCATCATCATCATCAACATCATCGTCTTAGCGATGGCGATTACCATGATGCCGCTTATAAAGATAACGGAAAATCCTGGCAGTAAAACGGGATTAGCGTCATCTAGCAATGTGTTTTTTCGCCGTAGTAGATGGTATTCACACCCAGAGGGCCCAGTACCCCGTAACTAAGGAATATACCCTACGTGATACCAGCATCCCGCATCCCTTATCTGATTACGGTATACCCTAAACGCCTAAACTCTAAATAGAAAAGTGGCTTCCCTTTATCTTATCCATGGTGGCTAGGTAGTCCCTACAGAACCCCGTATACCCCTAAACGCTAAGGGCCAGGGGGTTTAAGGTTTGACAGTTATGAGGGACAATGTAGGGGTTACGTAGAGAAATTCCTACATCAGACCCACGGGCAACATAGGAGCCTCCTGTGACGTAGTGCCTCTTGAACGCCTGAAGCCCCACAGAAATTCTATATGACCCCGGGCCCTATAGAACCCCATATAGTCTCTCCAGGAAGCATATGAATATTAAACCCCTTCCCCTGATAATAAACGCTGCCCTTCCTGCCGGAAAATCGGGACCCCCTGGAGGGAATCTAATCAAAGCCAATTGAAAGCGAATTAGCACCAAATAATCAAGATCAGTTAAAATCTCATTATGACCTACTTAAAGTCATTTCAAAACACTTGCAAAATCGAATTCAGATCTAATGAAGATCCAGTGGAATAACTACAACCCAGTAAACGAAGTTAGGGACATTTGATCTCGAATAAAAACCTCGTTACAAAGACTTAAAAGCGTAATAAACCCAACCAAAATGGCATTCAGATTTTATGCATGTTCCTTCGCAAAAGCGGGTTTAAAATTGCAAAACAGTAAGAAGTCAGGAAATCATTGAATCCGTAAATAAATCTTTTGGATTCCTTCTTATAACCCCAATGGCCTCGGAACCCCCCCGAACCAGTATGACGGAGATCCCTTTCAAAAGCAATCTTACCACTTTTTAGAGTAGTTTTCTGGGAATTGCTGGAATTCTGGAATCTCTGGGAGGAGCAGTTATTGTTTTGTAAGGGGGTCATTACTTACTGGGGGGGACGCTATAAATCCTTAAACCTACCCTAGACCCTAAACCGTAAGCTCCGAGATCGACTTGAACCAACACGGTGGGAGATATAGCCATAGGAGCGGCTAGCACTACCTAGACTTCTATACCCCACCCCTTAGGTTGACCTGACTCAGCATATAGAAGGTCCTAGACATAAACTTAGCTATCCAAAAAATGGGTAGAGTAGAGGGGTCTAGGTAGGCCAAGAAGAGAAGAGAGGAATGCGCCCATGAGCTGTCCAAACCCCACCCCAATATTAAAACCCTCCAGCCCCCCAGTATGAAAGACTCCCATTGTGGTATATTCTATTACATATTCGGAATATTTACGTTTTGGGAGGGTGTGGGGCTGTCATGCTAGTAGCGGAGGGGACCAGTATTCACGAAGGGACCCATGGCATGTTTGTTTGTTTTGAAGCTTGCCAAAAAAAATGATCCCTGAAGTCCCGCTTGTAATATGCCCCTAATGTCTGGGATACGCGAAGAGCGAGCAAATCTCGACAACTTGTCTCGAATACTCCCTTGGCATCCTACTGTTGATGCTAAAATTCCTGCCTGAATTTAGTATACTATAGTACCAGAATTCCCAAGGTATACATGTATATATATATATATAGATAAGGTACCCAGGGCCATGCAGGACTTTGAGTATCCACCGTAGGGCTATGACTGTTGGAATATCTTCAATCCAAGCTTTCACACAAGCCTACGAACCCGGAGGGTCCATGTCCCCAGTAATCAGGTACTTGGGTTGTGGGGAATAGTCCTTATGGTACAGGTTTTGGGCAAGTATATGATTATTGGGTACTTGGACCCTAAACCTTGAACCCTAAACCGTGTGGGAAAATCGCAGATACGACTTGGCCGGAAGCTCAGCTCAAGAAAGCGTTGCACTGGGAGCAGAGCATACAGCTAGCCTCCCTAAACCCTAAGCCCTAAACCCTAAACCCAAAAGCCCAAGAATTTCCTTAAGGAGGAGACAGTGCCCAAGCAAGGGCTGAAGCTTTAGGGTTGAGGGCTTGAGCGTTTCGAGGCTCTAAGCCCTCAAGCCTAAACCCCAAGCCCCACACCTTCAGTCCCTAAACCCTAAACCCTAAACCAAACCCGAAACCCCAAACCCTCAAAACTTTTTTCAAAGCCCGGACACGCTCTGGGTTTAGGGTCAAACCCTCAACCATCCCGATATGGGTTAAGGGTTTAGGGTTTAGGGTTTGGGTACTTAACCAGCTACGCAGCCAACCATGACTTTTAGATTGCACAGCTCCCTGTAAACCCGAACACAACCCTTAGCACTAAACCCTAAACCCTAAACCCTCAACTCTTACCAGCCGCAGCCGAGCAGCCCCCTGTGCCAAAACCATGGACGTGCCAAATCGACTCCGCTAGCAAACGGAGCAATGGTTCGATCTCCAGGCATAGGGTTTAGGGTTTAGGGTTTAGGGTTTAGGGCAAACGGAGCAATGGTTCGATCTCCAGGCAAAAATTCTGGGTTCACGAGGTAAAAGTAATGTAAGGGTCGAAGTACCTAATAATGGGGTACAGGGATGTTGGGCTTACAGGGTCCAGGTCCAAGTTCCTAACAGTTGGGGTACTTGGGTTTGGGAAATAGTTATTGTGGTATAGGTATCGGGGAAGTATGTGAATTTCCCAGTAGGCATTTGGGGGCCAAGGACTCTGGATCCATATCACCTAGACCACAACTACTATTCCCGAATCCCATTCCGCTGAACCGCGGAACCAGCGCCTTGTTATCCTCTTTTCTCATGTTTGCTACCAGCCTGCTACACTTATTTCTCCTACATTTTCAACATGGCAAGTTTAAAATAAGCAACAACGTATGCGTAGTAACCATAGTGATACCCAACGCCTCTAAACTTGCCCGTGCTTTGGGGGGGATGAATTGGGCGAGCGAGTAGTGGTATTCTTATAGGAGTAAATATGAACATTCTACCCGAAACCCGACGTAAAGTATCTCGCAGTTTCCATTTCAATTTTCTACTTGTGTACCAGGAAGTGAACTGTCTCTATGTCCTGAATCCTAAATCCTAAGTCTTAAACCCTAAATGCTCAACCCAAAGCAACAAATCCTGAGCACTAAATCCTAGAACCCTAAACCATGAACCCTAAATGCCCTAAACCCCTAACTTCTTACCTGACCTGCAGGTGGTGCACGGGGACGCGAACGGGATGCTGGCGAGGCGCACGTGCTGAGCGGCCGAAGAGCAGGTTTAGGGTTTGGGGTTTGGAGTTAAGGGTGTGCGGCTTAGGGTTAGGTTGGGAGGGGGAGACCCATAAGGGGGACGTATAGAGGGTTCAGGGTTTAGAGCCTCGGGTTTAGGATTTAGTGCGTAGGATTTAAGGCTCAGGGTTTAGGCTTTGGGTTAAGGGCCGTTTAAGGGTTGTCACAAAGGTGACGAACAGAAAGCGATTCTAAGCATAAGTTTTTGGGCTGCACATCTCTGCCCCTGGGGATCGGCTAAACAAGCTTAAGCCCTAAACCCTGAACCCCCTCAACCCTAAACCTCAAACCTGAACTGATGTGAGACATCCCTACTAAACCCTTGGTTCTCTTTGTTGCTCCAAAAGGCAGCCTTGGGGAGGCTAGGGATATGTGGGGTTTGGGGGTTGGGGGTTTACGGTTTAGGGTCTACGGTTTAGGGTTTGGGGTTCAGGTGATTTAGCAAGTAGTTAATTCGGGTTGCTATATGGCTTATAGGGGTTATAAGCATACTTACTACGCCCCCCCTGACCCTCCAAGTAGAGTTTGGTGTTCAGGGTATGATGGGGCTCCCACGTGGCTGATGTGGATGCTGCTATTTGAAGATCTGTAAGGGGGACCGTGCGTGCCTAAAGTGCAGCACCCAGAGGGTCCACACATACAACCATTAGGGAAATGGGACACAAAATTCCTTCTATAGTATGGTATTTTGGGGCCTAATTCCCTAGTAGTTGTATATATGGACCCTCTGGGGCAGACAGTCCCAGAATTGGTCCTCAAAATGGCTCGGGCGTGCGGGCGGAGCGCTGGGTGCCTTTTCCCCTGTGCCCTAAACTCTATGCCCCTAAACCCTTAAATCCTATACCCTAAACCCTCTACCCCTAAACCCTATACCCCCGGAAGGCTGACCCTAAACCCTAAACCTTGGGTACTGCCCTCCCTCAGTAACAGCTGGATAATAATTTGAACGAGTATATAGCCCTTAATAGGACCCCTAATATAGACTGTTACTGGGTGGGGGCAGTACCCAACCTAAACCCTAAACCCCGAAACCCTAAACGGGTTATAGGGTCAGGGCTTGGGGGTTTAGGGGTTTAGGGGTTTAGGGTTTAGAGTTTAGGGATAAGCCCCAAACTTAGGGGGCTCAAAAGGTGGGAGGAAGGTAGGTGGGTTGAAATATCCTTAGTATATACTCTATTACATTGGGGCTTATTTCCCATACTCTACCTTCCTTAATCCAGCAAAGATGAGTTGGCATACATCCCAAAGCCAGGTCTTAAACCCTAACGGTTCGGGCTTTAGGGGTTTAACCCCAAACCTCTTTCCTATAACAGCGAGCCCATAGTCCTGCAGCAATTCACATGTTTTGGGGCTTGCAGGGTGTTGTGCTCTTGCCGGGTGTTTGCATCCAATGAAGTCGGTAAGCCTGCACTAGCGTGCGCAGCCCAGAGTTCTTGACAGAGATTCTGGGCGTAACATGCGAAGCGTAAGATTTATACTCCTACTTCAAGTGGGGTCGCCCAAGCCGGGTCAAGGGTTAAGGCCTTCGCAACCCGTCAAGAATATGCCATACTCGAAACCCTAAGCCCTGAACCCTGAGCCCCAAACCCTAAACAGCAGTTTCCATTGTCTTTTCCATGATCCCAGTATTACCACCCTAAATGGTAGTTTCCATTTTCTTTTCCATCACCCCCAAACCCTAAACCTTAAACCCTATATAACAAATTAAATAGTAGTGTCCATTGTATTTTCCATTATTCAATTTTACCAATGTAAATGTGAGTTGCAGGCAGTGCAGGGTTTGAAATTGTTGGTTTAGTTCAGGGTTTAGGGTTTAAGGTTTAGGTAGCGGTGTTTGTGGTTTTTGGAAGCGCTCACCGGTCTCTGCTGCTTCTTGGGTGGCATACGGACTCAAACATAGTTTTTTGGCATAGGGTTTCGGATGTAGCTTTTGTTGTAGGATCTAGGGTTTAGGATGTTCAGGATTTAGCCTTTATGGTTAGAATTTCAGTGTTTCGGGTTTAGGCAACTCCTGTTGATGCTGAAAGCCCTGTATGACTTGAATAAACTAGCAAACCCGAATTCCTGAGGCATCAGGTATCTAACCCAGAGGGTCCAAGTACCCAATGATTTGGTACTTGGGTTTTGGGTAATAGTAATTGTAGTACAGGTTTTGGGTAAGTATACTACTATTAGGCACTTGGACCCTTAGGGTAAGGTCATCAGCATTTTTATTTACCCCAAACACTAAACCGCCGTTTGTGGCACACCTCGCTGCAACAGCTTTTCGAGTAACCAAGCGAGAAAAGGCAGGGCAACGGGGAAATAGGTTAGCCTAGCAGCAGGAGGTGTAGATTAATGGCCTTTTGGGCTATATTTAGGGGTTTTGGGCCATTATTTCACCTACTTTTGGGGTAGGGCCTATCCCAGAGGGTCCATATATACAACTATTGGGGAATTAGGCCCCAAAATAACATACTATAGAAGGAATTATGGGTCCCATTTCCCTATGGTTGTATATGTGGGCCCTCTGGGCTAGCAGCAGGAGGCACGGAGTGGGATTTGCCAATCATACGCAACAAGGTTGAGGCTTTAAGCTTCTCCAACGCCCTAAACCCTGAACCTGCTAGGCCCACATGCGCGCCTCATATTCTTAGGTATGCCACCCTGACATACTGCTCCTGGACAAAATACTTCATCGCCGCAAGCATGTTACAGTACCATAAATCTCAAGGTTTAGGAGTAGAAGGTCATGCAGGATGTTACCATCTTAAACCTTAGACTCAAATCGCACCCTAAACCCTGAACCCTAGATAGTAGTTTCCGTTTTGTTTTCCATTATCCCAATATAACCCCAATGTTACCCCCGATGTTACCCCCAATGTTACCCCTAAACTCCAAGCAAAGACCCTAAACCCTAAACCCTCTAAATCCTCGCCTGACCTTGGAGTCTTTCGTCTGTCATGCAGGCGGAAAAAGGCGTGTTAAAAAACAAAAAAAAAACTCTAAACCGTGTGGTTCCAGGTGGTGCCAGGCCTCTGGGTGGGGAGCCTCTCTTTCGCGGAGGCAGCGGTGAAGTTGATGGCAGGGCTTAGGGTTCAGGGCTTAGGTCGAAAAGGTCCAGATACCAATAGGGGGTTTACCATATACCCCCAAGATATTTGGGTTAATTTAGGTCATAATAGAGGGATTATAAAGGGACGGTCTAGGGTTTGTGGGGGTTTGTCAAGGCTGAAAGTTCAGTCTTCGGGCTCGCCGGGTTTGGGCCTTAGTATTAATTTGTATAGGGCCCCCAAACCTACCCTAGTTAAATCTAAGCCCTTCAAGTAGAGTTCCCGGGGCTTGGGACTTGGGTCGCACATAGACCTAGCCATTAGGATTCATTCTTGGGTAGTATTTTATTTGGGGATACTATGGTAACCCAATATACAGTAAGATTATGTCCTCCTTTTGGGGTATAGTATTTTACATAAGGAATATAATCTTACTAGGTTTAACCACCAAAAAAAACGCCACTCTCTTGGGGTTTTACAGCCCCCGCTTGTGGGAGACTTTGAGGTCCGCAGCTCAACCTCAAACCCTACTTCAAGATCTTGAGGTTTAGGGTTCAGGTTTCAGGG
>CAJNIZ010032502.1:39532-71830 GCA_905231905.1 Symbiodinium pilosum | reverse complement strand
ATTTAGACCAATACCCACATGGGGGCTGCCGTTGCTGCTGCTTTTTGTGCGTTTCGAGCTGTTTGCTCAGCTTGCTGGCTCACGAGCCTGAATAACATGGACAACAAAACCTGTGAAGTGGATCCCCCCAATCCATGCTGCTGAAAAACACCGCAATCACAACCCAAATTATGGGGATTCAAATCTTTTGCACGAGCGCGTATAAGTAGTGCATACTTCGGGCTATTTGAAGCTCTAGGGTAAACCTTGGGTACTGCCCCCACCCAGTAACAGTCGATATTAGGGGTCCTACACAAACCCCCAAAAGATGTAACAAGTACCTATTTGGTTTTCCTTTTCTCCTGGATTTTGGTTCGCTAGCTTTTGGGGGTCTAAGTCGCATTCTGGGGTACAACTTGCTTCGAAGCCGGCATCAGCAGGTTGCGCTCCAAACGGTCAGGCAAAACTATCCCAACATGATGATATGTTCTTCGCCCGAACACAGTTTTGCACAAGGCTGCTGGCTGCCCGAGTTTCATGAGCTAGTGTTGTCTCAAGAAATGTGAACATGGCCTTGCCAGATACTGTCCTCTTAGTGGGGATTTTGGGAATGTAGCCGCTATATGTCATCCCCAAAGAATATTTTGGCCTATTCCATACGAAAAACAACAAGCTTAGCAGTCAGTACCTCTGACTAGGACCCCTAAACCCTAAACCCTTGTATCAACCCTAAAGCCTAAACCTTTTCTACCCTAGACTTCCTGGTTCTTGGTAAGGAATAAGGGAATATCGTATAGGGTTTAGGATTTAGGGGTTAGGGTAGGAAAGAAGGAAGTTTAATCATAAGGGATTTTATAGGCTATGTTCCCATCTTCATAAGGGACTATATAGGGTTTTATCACGATAGATATTCTCAGGGACTCTTCCCGACTAAGAACCAGTAAGTAAACCTTAACCGCGCCAAGCTGTTTATCCCGAGGGTCGCGCCGCGTCTTGGGGCCAAGCTTGACGAACATGGTTAAGGGGAGCGGTGAAATCCAGGGAGGGTTAGGGTTTTAGGGTTTCAGGGTTTTAGGGTTGAGGGTTTAGGGGTAGTAGGGGTTAGGGTTTGAAGGCTTTAGGGTTGAGAGTTTAGGGGTGGTAGGGATTAGGGTTTTAGGGTTGAGGGTTGTTAGCAAATAAATGTTGGGACTTACATTCCTGGAAACCCAGGTCAAGTAAAGACACTTAATGTAACCCCTAATTAATGAACCCCCTCCTTTTAAGGGCCTAAATATCAGGATCCCTACTATAATCCCTATTAAGGGGAGGGGGTTTATTAATCAGGGGTCTACATTATAGCCCTAAACCCTAAACCCTAAATAGTAGTTTCCATTTTCCCATTATCCCAATATAACCCCTACATAACCCCTATATATCCCTTTAAAGGGACCTAGTGTCTACAATACCTTTGGACCCTAGAGTCTGTACCATGGATCAAGTCCTTGAGGCCGAGGGCTCAATACAGGGTCTAGGGTTTAGGGTTTAGGGTTTAGGGTTTAAGGTTTAGGGAGTTTTCCTTTGTACCCTTAGGGTTTGTACCCTTGGGTTTGGGTCCCTAAGCCATGGAATGTGGCCCTGAATGCAGGTATTTGGGACCCAAAACCTAGGGTTACACACATTCAGGGTACAAACTTAACGTCTTTGAACATGTGGGGTCTGGAGAAGCAAGTACATATCGCATGATCATTGAGCTCATTCATAGATCTAACTTGGCGGCCGCGAACGGTGTAGGGAACGAAATTTGATGTTTTTGGAGGGCAGTCTCACAAAAGGTATTCTAGTAGTCGAAGGTTGAAACCATGGGCATCTAGCATGCAACCCTAAACCCTAAACCCCCTTTGGTCTCTTAACCCTGGGCTTCTTACATTATACCTACTATATACCCTATATGTACCTGTCAGCGTCCCAAGAATCCCTCTAAACGGGCTAAGGGCGCATATTAGGGGCCCATACTCCTAACCCATGACTCACAGGTTCACGGGACTTCAGAAGTACTCAGAAGTGGGCGTATGACCCTATCTTATAATCCCCCTCACTGGACTTATGTAGGTTCCCCGGTTCCCGCCATTGTAAATAAGTTCTAGGCTCAGTTATAAATAATCACTAAGTCCCCCGCACCTCCAAGTATAGGGAACATCACTATCAGTCCAGTCTTCAGACATACTCCTCTCTAATCCTAGCCCCAACATAACCCCTAAACCCTAATGAAGTTCCAAGGATTCCAAACCCCAAAACCACAAAACCCTAAAGCCCCCCGAAACCCTAAACCCTAAACCCCTAAACCCTAAAAGCTTTGGGCTGAAAACTCAAGAAGAAAGGTCAACTGGGGGTTTTGCAAGTATACCCTCCCTACATGGGTGGTTGTCAAAATTATGGTCCCATTTTGGATCCCTATTATAGTACGGCACCTAATATTTAGGGTATCCAAGAAGTCACCATAATTGACAACCACCCACATACATCCCAAGCATACCAACCCTGCCAGAATGTCAAGGAAGCAGCGTTTAGCTTAGTCCCTAATACGCGAGTATTGGCCACTGCTCATGCAGTCCTTTTGGGGTGTGTTATGCCTTTCTAGGTGGGGGATCGTCATCTACCACCCCACGCGGAAATTAATTGCATGGGAGCCTCTGGGTAACCAATGTGGAATTCTTGCGAAAACCCATCAAGTTGAGCAAATGCAAATGCTGCTAACGTACAATAACGATTCCTAAAATCCTAGCTACCTCCTTAACGAGTATTTGGACCAGCGTGCCACTCTAAACCCTTAACCCCCGTATTGTACTCGGTTCAGCATGCAAGAACAACTACATCATTGCTGCATAGCTCTGCATTCAAGTGGCTTGCTGCAGACCACGCGGCCATGCATAAAACCAAACGAACACTACAGCATAGCCCATGCTGTAATAGTGGTCATAAGGGTTAATGGGGGCGATATTAGGGCCCTGTGATATTCCTACTCTACCACTACTACAGGATGGGGGGGGTCCTACTAACTACTAAGGTATAGTGTCTACCGAGAGGCTGCTGCGTAGTTCCCTTTGGTGCTTGTTGATCATGATTTGTTTGGTACATTACGACTTCCGACCCGAAAGGGAACTAACTACATAGGAGGTTCTGTCTTTGAGGATTGGGGATGACGAGGGTTTAGCATGCTTTCATCACTTCCGTGACCCGCAAAGACAAACATTTAGACCAACATCCATAATACTCAAAACCATTTATATCAACATGGAAACTCGCCACTGAACCCTAAGGCTTGAACGGCAAACCGCAACCTTCCCTAGGCCCTGTGAGCTGTGCCTCCACACCTAAAACTCTGGGGACTGATGTTTTCTCCGAGGCTGGCATCAGGAATTCGTGCTCACAATGATCAAGCAGAACTATCCCAAGGGAATAGCGTGTTCATGGCTCGAACGCGATCTTGCACAAGACGGCTTGCTGCCAGAATTTCAGATGATAGGATTGCAGCCGCAAATCTGAGTGCGGCTCCGTCAGATGCCTTAAGGCACGGCACGTTCAATGTCTTTCCCGCAAACAGCTTTGGTCGGCGAGCAGCCAGGGCGGCATCCGTCAGAGCAAATGAAAATGCCGCCTTGGATCCCAAAACGCGTCTCAAGCAGGAACTCTGGGATTCGCAACATCGAAATACCATGCTTCCTGCGCAGCGGTAGAAAATGTTAGCATCTTCCCTGTTGAGAATACGGCGTGACAAGAATTGACTTGCGCAGGATTCAGCGAAGCCTCAAGCTCCAAAGGCTTCAACAGGTGTTGGGTTTGTCAGATGTTTTTGAGAGGAGCAGCAATCATACGCAAAACAGTCGCCGGCCTTCAAGCAACGCCAAACATGATGAACCAGTTGCTGCAAAGTAGGAAGATTGCTCGGGAACAAAAATGAACAATAACTACGCGGGAGCGTAGCCAACGTTAAAAATGAGGCGCTCCGCTGTCCACGTGCACTAAAGATCTACCTAAACTGAAAAACAAGAAGATCTTTGATTCTTGCGGAAGCTTGCTGTATGGAACAATACTTAGGCAACGTCGCCGGTGGCATTTAGAAGTGGCCGCGGGCTGAGACCCATGCAAGTCGGGTCTGAAACCAAAGGCCCAGCAAGCTCTTCTGCCGAGCTGCAGACCAGGCCATTGGAGTTTTCGGAAAAGATCGTCGTTTCCCTACTAAATAGGGGGACCCCAATGTAGACCCCAATCTACTATGATCCTTATTATGGGGACCCCCAGAAAGGTACCCCTGGTTTTGGGAAAGTCCAAGATAAACCAACTCTCAGAACCATCCTTTCGTGCACAGATCCTTCAAGATCTCTCAAACTTTCCGATTTGGCCATGCAGGGATGCTGCTTGTCTGGGGGCAGCAGCATTTAATAGCATTGAATCGGCAGAAGCACAGCAGTTTCTGGAGGGAATGCGCTCCAAGGAAACTCGTCTCCCATACGGCGCCCGCCTGCAAGCCTTTGGATGGCTGAGGCCTAACAGGAAGTTGGCAGCCAGAAGGGCCTGACGACTATCTTGCAGATCCACCGCTCCATAGGTTTTGCTTAGCGCTTAGGGTTTGGGATTGTACTGTGTTTAGGGTTTTAGGGTTTAGGGTTTAGGGTTTAGGGTTTGGGGTTTGGGGTTTAGGGTTTGGGGCTATTCAAGGGTTGGCTGCTGCAGGCTTTGGCATTTCGTGCGGCCTGGGAAGAACGGGTCGTCCTTGTGGCGCCCACAAGTCCTGCTCTCTGCCTATAGTCCCGCTTAAGTAGATATATTATGGAATTCCCCAACATCATATTAAGATCCGCAGATATCCCATATTCGATCTACTTGAAGGGGACTAGAGGCTTCAGGGTTTGAGCATGTTTCGAAATGGGAACTTTGCAAACCTCATTCGTCCTCGGCAATTCTTTTTCGGAAGCTGTAATTGGGCACCTGCTTTCACAACCCGCCCTGGACCTGAGCCACATTATCCTGGTATTGACAGAACCTCACATAATCACGTATTTCCAGATTCCGTACTCCTAATTTCCGTGTCACTTTGCTACTTTTCCATTTGATTCTCCATTACTGCAGTGGCACCCCTTACAAAGCGTCATGTGCATGTCCCGCAGTAACGAAGGACATCATGCTCAATTTGCAGCTCGTTGACCAAATCTCTTTTGGGCTTCGGCTTTGCAAGTGGTCCCCCCAACTTTGTAGACGGATGGCCAACTTTTATGAGTTTCGGGCTGTTAGTACTTCTTACTGATAACGGAAGACATCCTATGTGGCTTCTTTTTGACTTTGTTCTGGGTGGTCAACACCCAACCTTCAACACATCCATCTGTGGAGCTGGTTTTTGAAACCCTAAATGCTAAACCCTAAAATCTTGCATGGCATACAGCTTGCATCCGCAATGCTACGCTGAAATCCATCCATACTTGCCCCAGCGGGCTGGATCATGGATAGTTCAAGGCCTCGGACCCATCAAGCGCGGTTTAAAAGGTTTAGGGTTTAGGGGTTTAGGGTTACCTGAATTCCAAGAAGTATGTCAAATAATGGTCGGTTAGGCAGCTTTTAAAAGATTTTGGTCCATTATTATACGTACTTTTGGCCCAAGTAGGGTTAAGGGTTAATGAACCTGATGGGTACATCCCAGATCGTTTACATCTTGTGCCCATGTTCTGCTGTTATGGAGCCATGGGGAGGCTCGAACACAACGCAATTAAAAAGCTGCATTGCATTGATCGATGAGGCTTCCCGCGCCACGAAAGAAGGGCTATAGGCTCCTACGTTACGTGTAACCCGGTTTCTCTGATGATTCCGTGAGTCTTGCACGCTCCCAGGTCGCAGGGTTGGGCAGGAAGTGTTTGTCAAAGGCTGCAGGGTTTGGGGCTCCACTTGTGCAAGTCTTTGCCCTTTGCAAGACAGGGCTTGCATGGCTTGGAAAACCAACGTCAGCGCCAACTTCTGGGAATCAAAACGTCGCTTGCTGCCTGCGAATAATTCTGGTCTGCTTCACACCCAAGCAACCTGACGTTCTCGACGTCTCACGCCATTCACAAATGCTGAAGAGTCTGCAAAACACGCGGCACGTCTTGAATTTAACCAGCTTTTGGTGCCGAGCTTAGACTCACTGCGCACTGCGCGGCGATACCCTAGCATCAAGAGATGAAAACCTTATTCTCCCTACTAAGGGCAGTCCTATCTTCAACGGCTTGGGAAACTTGAGCGTCAGGATGTCAATCCACACCCAGCAGGGCCTGGGCTTTGCTTTGCCTCAGTCTAGGCCCGTGGCTTCCCAGAAGTGTGGTGAGAAGTCTTGCGCGTTTTTGTTCTGCGAATTTTCAATGACGAGCATGCATGCAAGTCATGAATTTCAGAACGATGTCATGAGATGAGACATGCTGCTGATCCGCTGGTACACATTCAGCACCTCGGGGCCGGACCTCTTTACAGCACACAAACCTTCGACCTGCTGATGATTTTTTCGAAGTTGCAGCCAGAAACGTGCTGAGGTGCGTCTGTGGATTCAACGTGAATGTGTTACATGGTAGTGGCCAGAAAGACTGGTGAATTTCTGCGAGGAATTTCGGAGGATTTTGAAAGAGGCAACTTTGCTCTTAAGAAAAATCCGCGCAAACTTCCCCAAAAAATTTCGCACACCCCGCAACATGCTGCCCGCCCAATTCTTCGCGGATGCTTAATAATATAGGCAGCACAGTCTTGCATGTCCAGACGACAGCTAAACCTTTGAAATTCACTCGAGCTCTTGCTATCTGAAGCTGTGCTTACTACATCTTACCCGAACGTGAAGGCCAGCAATCAAGGTTTCTCACACTACGCCTGCAAGCATGAAGCCTGGATGCTCTCAAATTTGCACCTGTTGTAACACGAAAAATTCAGAAACACAAAAATCCTTGCAAAATCCGTTCTGCGGGTCAATAGCCCTAAAGTCTAAGGTAGTGACTTTGAACAATGCGTGGAACATGAGGGAAAACATGGCACAACAAGAATTGAACAAGTCTAGCCTGTGGCCGTCCTTCATGGGGAGACCCTAAACCCTAAACCCTGAACACGACTGCATCACGGTAAGGTCACCTTCGGCCCAGCCGTCCCAGGGAACTTTTGACGCACCTGGGCGCTGCCAATGTGAAATACTCCACCAGGACCCTCCTTGCAACCGTAATTGGGGATATATGGTCCCTAATAATGGGTACTTAGGCCCTAATAGAGGGTAGGAGGAGGGTCTAGGCAGCCCCAAAAATATGTCGAAAATGGCCTGTTTGGGCTGTGTTTACGGGTTTTGTGCTGTTATCTTACCCACTTTTGGTGCCTAGGTCTCGGGTACAGGGAAGCAGGAACTTGTGCTGAAAGGCCAAATGTGTTGACTTGCAAACAAACTTGGTACTGGTGCTTCGTGGAACGCGTTAGCACTCGAGCTTTGCGGCAGGCGAGAAAATAACGCTACTTGCAGAGACCGAGATGTCAATATCCTAGATTTTTCACCAGGACCCTCCTTGTACCCTTAATTGGGGATATATGGTCCCTAATAATGGGTACTTAGGCCATAGAGGGTAGGAGGAGGGTCTAGGTACCCTCCAGAGCACCCTGAGATGAGGAGGCTCCAATTGGGACCACATGTTGGTCCATCTGCGGGAAACTTGTTGATGCTGGCATTGCTTACACAACTGTGGCTGTATATAGCATGGAATCTAACTCACAATTTCCAATGCACTTTTGTTCCTGCCATTTTCTTGTCCACTGGGAACTAGGCTGGACTCGAAAGAACCCATCTTCCGCCCCCCTCCCCCCCACACCGCACGACAACCCTACAGAACACGCACTCACCGTCGCGGTGATGTGCTGCGAAACTGCAAGCCAGCAAGAGCTCTCTGTATCAATTCATGAACATATGCCTCAGATGGAACCACCTTGAGACTTTTTGCGCAGCCTTCTTTCCACTCGCAAAACTCGACTCCAAAGCTGCTGCACACTTAAAGATGGATCATGTGGCCATCCTCGTTGGCCCAGCCCACCGAGAGTGTTGCCGGCACCTCCACAACGGTTAGCGAACAACTGCTGCAACACAGACGGAGCATGAATGTCGGAGATGGTTGGGCGGCAAACGGAGGGGACCCCCGGATGGGCGGACCCCCAGAGCACTCTTGCCGAACCTTGTCAAGCAAGCAGAACCCTGGGCGAAGCTTGACGAAGGGAAAGGGAGGGTTTGACGAAGCAGCGAGGCCTTGGACAAACTTCGTCAACGGTTCATGGGTGGTCTACCTCACCCGTGAAGAACCTGGTCCTGCAAGCAGAACCCTTGACGAACCTTGACGAAGGAAAAGGGGGTTTGACGAAGGCGGGGGGCCTTAGATGAACCTTGTCAAAGGCTCATGGGGTGGTCTACCTTTGCGCCGTCCCCCTTTGTTTGCCCAGGAATGGTGGGAATTTGTGCCGGACAACAGAAATTTTATCAGGAATCTTCCTTGAGTTGTCGTCAGCGCCCCTGGGCCCCAGTATGAAACATCTTGCAATTTTAGGTTCAGTTTGCAAGGCTTGGCCCTGGTCCCCTGGTCTCTGCCTTTGGCTTGCTTGTTCGGCGGAGGAGGGTGGTATCAGTGGTATCTACCAGGACCCTCCTTGTACCCTTAATTGGGGATATATGGTCCCTAATAATGGGTACTTAGGCCCTAATAGAGGGTAGGAAGAGGGTCTAGGTACTGAAAGCTGGATAGAAGATGAAGTTCCGGGCCTCGCAGCAGACTTCACAAGCGAGGTCCTTCGGGCGGCTTCAGCTGCAACATGACTGTCAGCATCAGCGCCTCTCTTGGCAGCCTTTCACCACGAAACTGTGCCAGAGAGGTTGCTGGCTCTGGCAGGAAATTTCCGCAATCAAATGAAGAAAACCAGCCATATCAAAGCCTGCAAATTCACGCAGGCGCAAACCATCACAAGAGACGCTTTGCTTCTGACAAGGTGCTTCTCAGCGCATGCCTGCAGCAATGCGAGCGGGACTGCACCGCGAAAATTTCCAACGCACCGCACCGTCTGTGTCTCTAAAACGGGTCTACCGCGCTTGCAGCCACAAAGCAGTCACATCATGTGACGTGCGCCTCGTTTATGCCTGCTGCTCTGAGCAGCGTTGCCTAACACCTGCTACGGCAGCTACCTTCTTTGTATTTAGAGTACCGTGGGGTTTGCAGCAAAAGGAAATCTCAAATTTTCGTCGATATCGATTTATGTCATTTGCAATAGCGAGGGCCAGTTTGAAAGAGCAGAGCTCTAGATTTTGAAGGCGTCTAGGTGGTGCAAGGCCCTTCGCAATTCACAAGCTGGTGAGGCACCAAGTCTTCCTTCGTGTGCGTTAGGCTCGTTGCAGGAAATCAAAAAAACCTGGGCTTGAAAGGAAATATTACTGCATAGTAACCTGGATGATTTTGGCATGTGCACCTTGCCTTAATTTTGAAGAAGCTGACAGGTGTGAAATCGGCCGGCCTCCTCGAAAGGCACAGAGCGCTGTAGGGTTTAGGGTTTCAGAGCAGCCCATCAACTTCTTGAACGTTGGAGCTGAAGAAGCGAGTGCTCGGAGCACGCAATGTCATCAGCACGACGGGCACAGGGACATGGATCTCACGTAGACAGACTTTGCGAGGAATGCAACATTGAACCTCAACGCGGTGCTTGCCAGGGCAGCTGGACCCCTGCACTGACACAATAGCCGTTGCATTTCAGAAGCATCCTAATTTTTGAGAGGAGCAAGCAGGTTTTCACCACGACGCTGTGCTAGATTTGTTATTGGCAGCGGCAAGAAAGTTCCACGGTCACAAGAAGGAAAACAGTTATATATGAAACGCTTATACATCCTTCAGATTCACGCACGCCGTCACAAGAGATCTTTTGTTTCTGTCGTGACAGCGCGCTTTTCAATGCTTGCCTGCAGCAATGCGAAAAACAGCCGCGTGAAGCCTTCAAACGCACCGCCGTTCACATGTCTCTTTGAAGTTTAGAAGCAAACTGCGGTCAGCCAGAAATGACTCACATTGCAGAAGAAGGAAAAACTGTTGCTTCACAGTTGATCATCTCAGCATGTGTTGAGGTAGGTAGTGCGCAGTGGGGCTTTCCAGGAAATACTCTAAGTGGTCTAGAATGTCTGGTTAAGAGCTGGGAGATCAGCGAATTCTTCCGCTCCGATCACAGATTGGTAGTACAAACTATGCAGGGGCAATGTGGCAGCAGGAGACTGCGGCAGATGGCAACTTAAAGTGCACGTCCAATCGAAAAAGCTCATAATAATCCAGTAAATTCAAGTACCGATGCCTTGCCCTCCCCCAGATTGCTACACTCGTGGAACATGCCGAGCAACATGAAGGCGGTGGAGCAGGCCTCTCCTAAACCTACCAACAAGAACGTCGCCTGAAAGCAAATGCATCATGCAAGGCTGATCGCATCATGGAGGACATGCCGCGCAGTCAAATCGCTGCGCCGGAAGCTTCTCGACTGCATTTTCCTACGGGCATCCCAACCCTAACATTCAGTCCAGAATACCGATCATGCTTCATTTTTGGGAAACTGCTTCAAAGAACGACAGTGTCGGAAGCGAGGCCTCCGAGAAGTTGTGAAGCGATTGTGATGACGTTGGAGGCTGTTCCCCGCGCTCGCTGTTGGATTCATGGGTCTTCCAGGACACTCCTTGTAACCTTAATTGGGGATATATGGTCCCTAATAAGGGGTACTTAGGCCCCAATCAAGGGTACTAGGAGGGTCCTGGTTGAGAGTTTTGAGACAACACATTCTCCTCACTCGGTTACCATCTTCCTGGAAACCGCCGTCCTTCAGCACCCAATAGCAGAGTGTCCTTACAATGCCCAAGAGAAGGGGGTTGGTTCAAGGCTCCAGCACCGCCCAACCTCAGAGTTTCCCTGCAGCGCGCAACTTCGGCATGTCCTTGCCGAGCTCAAGCCGAGGTGCATCCCGGCCATGCTCAACTCGCGCAGCTGAAACCCTACGTGTCCCTACTGTTGATACTAAAAATCCTGGATGACCTTAGTATACTATAGTACCATTATTCCCAAGGTTTAGGGCCCTAAGATGCAGGATTTTTAGTATCCACCGTATGAGCACAGGTGGCTGCAACTACAGTCCCAGGTTGAAGCCCTGCCGGGCAATCCCCATGACACGTACCTGAACGAAACCTGGCAAACGTTGAAGGCATGCAGGTCTTGAAGGCACCTGTTACCAGGCCGAGCGGGTCAGAACTGCTTGCCGGTTGCATCCTCTATGTCCTCAGCCGGGATGGGGCGCTTCTGCCTTTAGCTTATGCACCTACGTGCTGCAGGCATGCAGGCCAGGGAGATCCAAGCACAACTTTTCGAGGATTCTGCAGGCTGCCCGGCCTGTCACTACAGGGCAGCAAAAAACGAATAAGCAAGTTTCTGCTAGCTTTTGGGGTTGCATCCTCGCTTGTACAGCATGGAACACTGAGACCAACCAACTACAATACGAACATGCGACCATTTTCCCACGAAGAGCTTTCTGAAGGATTTACCCACTGCGCTCCGCATGGTCACTGCGAAAATGGTCTTTCTTGCAGATTTGGCGTGGGGACGTCCGCGCTCTAGGTCGGGGACCTAAGAAAAGCATACTACGTGCGTAAAACCGGGCATGTTTGTATGGACATCCGTGACCTAGATTGTGGTTGTCCGCGGGGCTTGTGAAAGCTGATGGCTTATGTGGCTTGCTTGGTACACAGAATTTCTACAGCACGACAACCAATAGACCCAACCTGTGACCGAACCCGCGCGGCCCCGCAAATCAACAACCATACTCGTAGAAGTGCACAGGCAGCGGTACCTGTTACCGTGGCATCTATGACATCGGCCCCGCTTGAAATGGCTTATGCTTGTGCACTCTTCTCCTCTGACTCAAGGGTCTTTGCAGACATGGCCACGGCAGGACTACCAGGCAACCTGACGCTTCTTGAAAGCACAGTGGGCTTGTGAAGGAGCATCACAGCCTCGGGGGCGAGAACCAGGTGTGTCTAGGGTTTAGGGGTTTAGGGCTTAATTAGGGTTTAGGGTGTAGGCAGGAGTCAATCTGGCGGCTCTTAGGGTCAGAAGGCGGTGGCGTTGCCGGGATGCGGGGATCAATCACCGACCCTTTGCTCCAAGACGCTCTGGATCACCATCAGGCTCGGGATCGCAAAAGAAGTGGCCTCAGCTGCATCATATTCCGTTACAACACAATTGACAAAGCACCCGGGTGGCTCTGAAACTCTATTCGAACATACTGGTTCTTGGTAGGGAATAAGGGACTCTGATCCCCATATGTGGTATTCCCTTATTCCCTACTAAGCCGCAATAATTCTAAGGGGCTCTTACTGTACGGTACTGCTATCTCTCCGAACTATCCGATGTAACCCCAAAACCCTAAGGGTCCTTTGCGGGCTCTCCATACTTGCCCTACCACTTGCTACGCATGTGGAAGGGCAACTGGGTCGCTGCTAAGGCACTTAATTTAAAGTATAATATAAGGGTTAGGGTTTAGGGTTACTATAATAAGGAAGCCTTATTATTTACCGTATACCCATAATATGGTAACTTAACGTCAGTTCCGCATCAGCTACCCAGAGTATGGTGTTGAAGCGGCCCAAGTGCGGTTCATGACCTTGCGGCAATTGCGTGATGCGGAAGCTCGGACAAGAAGCGTGGGCATGGGGCAGGATGCTGTGTGATTTATGATAGATTATAGTTTGGGGCCCCGCAGAATGGACCCCAAATATGCACACTCACCAATTTATTCTGGAGCCCGCTATTATATACACTCATCAAGTACCATCAAAAGCCTACTTCACATGAAGAGTTTGGCTCCGCGTGCTGAAGTTGGCAAGCATTCAAGTCCTCATGTTACGCAGCCTTACCTACAGCTTGCATCATCCCAGAAGCAATCAATGGAAGCCTGAACTCCACCATCGAAATAAGACCACAGCCACAAAGCCATGTGCGCTGAGGCCGAAACCCGACTTAAATCGAAGATGGGGCCCCTATGACCTGCAAGGACGTTCCAGATAACCAAAGGTACATGAACCATGGTCTAAATTCAAAATCTCGCCCTTAGTAACCCCAATAGTGGCCCTATGTTTAATCCCTTACATAACCCCCTTTTTTGAGGAGTTCAGATCATGGCTCATATGAAAGTGTGTCCCGAAACCCAAGAAACCAAATAGACTCGACCTTTATTCTGCATGGAGTTCGAAGAGAGAAAGTGGGGGACGCGTAAATGTGAATGTGTAGGTGTTACATTTTAGGTGGACCCCCCCACTCTGTAATAGTGACTATGAGGGAGAATAAGGGTTATATTAGAATTCTATTCTATTCCTAAAATACCACTTACAGGGATTGGGGTCTACCTAAGTTATATTCTTAGTCCGGGCTCCATAGTTGCAAGGGTTTCATATTCCAAATGCAATCATATAAAAACGGAAGGGCTGTGCTTGAAGATTCCAGGGTGTTGGGGCCCGGCTACCTGGGAATTCCGCTAGAAACTCTCCATAGAGGGTGTGGGAAAGGCCGCTCACAATCTCCTCATGATTCTTGTGTACGGATCCTATTTACTTCGCTTTGGCACAGTTGGTGGGGATGCAATCATGACCTTTCCACATCTCAATCGTTGCTCACAAGTGGCTAGGACTGACGCTATACGTGGCAGTTACATGGTCTCTTTTTTCAAGGTGAATCTTGGAATCCGAAAGTTTCTCATGCGGAATCCCAGTCCCCTTCAACTCCGGAAAACCCGAAAGCAGCAAGCCCGAAACCCTAAACCCCGCAACATTCCACACAAGCCGACAGTTCCGGCGACCGGGAAATGGAGAGTGCCGCAACCCGGAAATTAAAGAAAGTATCCTAGACCCTCCTCCTACCCTCTATTAGGGCCTAAGTACCCATTACTAGGGGCCATATATCCCCAATTAAGGGTACAAGGAGGGTCCTGGATAAGGGGGTTTATTAATCACGGGGCCTACATTAAACCCTATATATAACCCTATATAATTCTATATATATAAACATAAACCTATATATAACCCTTTTACAACCCAATATAACTCCTAAACCCTAAACCCTAGACCCTAAACCCTTAAACCCTAAACCCTAAACCCTAAACCCTCAACCATATGACGCTTGCAAGGCCTCCGGAAGCGCCTCCACTCTTTGAAAGGGCGCCTGCGCGCGCCATCGGTTGATTATAGGGATAAAAGGTCTAGGGTTTACGTCTTAGGGTACACAACCCAGAGAGGAATGTACCCCAAACCTTGAGGAATCTAGGGTTTACGGGTTTAAGGGTTCAGGGCTTACCTGGACCCCAAAAGTATGTTAAAAAATGGCCCTTAAGGCTACTGTTCTGGGTTTAGGGCTATTATTTCACATACTTTTGGGGTTGGGGTAAGGTTTAGGGTTTTAGGTGTTTAGGGGTTTAGGGATATATATAGATATATATGTATATACATATAGGCTATAGATAGGAATTGTATAGGGACTATATAGGGTTCATATAGGAATTCTATAGGGATACAGAAGGCTTCTGTTCGGACATAGAGAGATATATAGGGCGTATATTAGGATGTATAGGGTTCAAGGGCTCCAAGGGTTTAGAATTTGGGTTGTTTCTGTTGGTAAGGGATTAGAAAGTACAACCCCACAACCCTGGGGCGCTAACTATATAGATAATACCTACATTGGGCCCTAAACCCTATAAATAGTACCTACATGGCGCCTTAGGGTAAGGAGGTTCCGGATAGGTTCTACATCCCGTCAGAGTTTTGCGGTTCTCCCCTGTAGTGCAAAGAAACATGTTGGAATTGAATCCACGAAATTCCAAGGCCAAAAGCCCCCTAAACCCTCAACTGCGTGAAACATGGAGGAGGGGGCGGTTGAGGGTTTAGGGGGACCCTCCATCCTGCAGCAGTGGTATGATAGGAAGATAACAGGACCCTAATGTAAGCCTTTTTATCCCTTATCGTCACTATTGCTGGGTGTGGGGGTTCACCTGTAAGGTATTTCCTAGAAAGGGGATCCCCCTACATCAAGGACGCCTCCAGCTGGGTAGTTACCATGCGGGTACCCCAAAATCAAGCTCCTAAAAGCCTCGTGTTACAGGGTAATGGGGCTATAGGAGGTCTACATTAGCCTCTTTACAGGGTACCCGCCTGATAACTACCCGCCTGAGGTTTCTTCGACTGTATGCCCTAAACCCTAAACCCCTAAACCACTAGACCCCTAAACCCTAAACCCTAACCCCGAAACCCTCAAACCCTAAACCCCTAAACCCTTAAACCCTAAACCCCTAAACCCCGAAACCCCGAAACCCTAAACCCTTAAACCCTTAAACCCTCCCTAAACCCTAAACCCGAGTGAGCTTGTAAACTCTAAACTCCAGAGCTCTTCAGACGTCAGCCTCAGGGTTTAGGGTTTAAGGTTTAGGGTTTAAGGTTACAGGTTTAGGGTTTAAGGTTTAGGGTTTAGGGTTTTAGGTTTAGGGTTTATAAGGTTTAGGGTTCGATGGTGGCCCATATCTGACTCATGGAGAGGCGCCTACGGCACTGTTGCCCGACGAAAGGCAGGGAACACCGAAACGGGTTAATCCTCAGACTTCATGCTCCATACTTAATCCCTAAACCCCCAAACCCTAAACCCTAAAACCTTAGGCAAGATGAAGCAGGGAAACAACTACTACCTGGACTAGGGTTCAGGGGTTAGGGTTGGTTTAGGGTCTGAGGATGTCAACATACCTATACCATGACTATAATTATACAATGAATTTGGAACATTGGTAACTGTTCAGGCCTGTATACATACCCCTAATACTATTCCTTTCTGTTCCCTACACCCTAAACCCTAAACTGTACAAGCCCGAAACCCTCTTGTCCCTAAATCCCACAGACCTGACAATAAACCCTATAAACACTAATTCCTATAAGCCCAAGTTAGACCTGGCCATGAGAGGCGCCTGCATATTCAGGGCGGCTAAACGATTTCTGCCGGATCAGAGTTTGGACGTTCAGACTGGCATAGCGGGGCCATGGACATCGAGCATGGCTTTAGGGGGCGTAGGAGTTTAGGGTTTAGGGACGGCCCAGCCTGTGTGAATGTCCCAAGTCAAGGTCTCGACTACTAGGGCCTACACACCCTTAGCTCTAACACTTTAAACTCCAAACCCTGAACCCATTATGAGACATAGAGAGCCCTTTCAAGAATACTGGTAGAGTCTTGGTCTGAAGTTCAGATGTGCCTTTAGGCTTTAAGGGTCAGGGTTTCGGTTTAGGTCACGGAATTAACCCTAAACCCTCTGACACCTGGAGTCTGAGCTTGTGCTGCTGACAACGTTAGCCGGTCACAAGCATCATTGGCCATGACATGAAGGTTTTCCAAAATATGGGGTTAGGGTTTAGGGTGGAATAGGGGGAGTCCAATATAGATCCTGATATACTATAAGAATCATTATGGAGGCACCCAAAAAGGTACCCCTGAGTTTGGGAACTCCAACCCCTTACACCCTAGTTCCTAAACCCTATGTAAGCCCTATAAGCCACCCTGTGCAAAGTTAACTCTTGAAGGGCGCGGTTTGGGGTTTAGGGTTTAGGGTTTGGGGTTTAGGGTTTGGGATTTAGGGTTTAGGATCGCCGGACCCAGAATCCCATCCTATTAACCCAAGGGTGCAGGTACGTAAGGTATATGCTTCGGCGCCCAAAAGCGCTCTTAACAAACTACCTTGAGCCTTTTGGTGTGGACATGATAGCTACATCGAACCTTTGGGTCTATGTAGTTCCATGGTGGTTCATTAATTATGGCTTTCTTGGTGGACTATGAGTTGTATGTTGAGGTTATTTAGTGAGAATAATGGAAAAGAACATGGAAACTACAGGAATTACAGTACTCCATTCAGCTTGCACATGCAAAGGCCGACCACCATTGCTCTATAACTCCGCATTGCTACAAGCCCGGGCACGATGTATAAAACCAAATGAACATTATGGTTAAGGGTTGTGAGGGTTTACCGCTTAGGGTTTAGGGCTCAAGGTTTACCATGTCTTCGTCACATCGCCGACTGGAATGGACCACGCCGTCGATGCAGCTAACACACATCATGATGAACATGCCAACCCCGAACCCCAAGCCCTGAGCAGAGCCCTATATGAGCCATAGTGAAAACTCCCAGCATCCCCCTTAATAAGCCCTATAGTAATCCCCTAAATATTCCCTTAATGTAACCCAATTTAAGGAGTTTAGACTAGACTATAGCTCACATGAGCTCCGGCTGACCAAGTTGAGCTCTTTCGGAATACGCCTGGAACCTCGGGGGCGCAGCTTTTCTCCGAAGCAGGCATCAGCAAGTCGGGCTCAATACGATCGGATGGCAGAGCTATCCCATGAGGATGGCCTGTTCATGGCTCGAGCACACTTTTGAATAAGGCTGCTTGCTGCCGGAATTTCAGAAGATAGGGTTGCGCCCGGAAATCTGAGCGCGGCCCTGCCAGACACTACTGTCTCATTGCACGGCTGGCTTCATTTCTTTGCTGCAACAAGACATTCGGGGTTTGCATTGTCAAGGCAGCATCCCAGAGAGCAAACGCAAAGGCCACTTTGGATCCTAAAACGCGTCTCAAGCTGGAACAGCAAAATTCGCAGTTTCAAAGCACCATGCTTCCTGCGCAGCTTTAGACAAGTTCGGCGGCTCGGCGCTTGAGAGCACGGCACGACACGAATCCCTCTGTCGAGGATTCAGCTAAGCCTCAAGCTCCAAAGGCTCCCCCATGTGATGAGCTTGTCAGTTTATATCCTAGGTTCCCCAGTAACCGATTAATAATAAGGGTACCCTTTTGCCTACTGTTCAGTTTTCATAATAAGGAGACACCAAAATAAACAGGGCAAAAGGGCACTACTGGAGTACCTAGTATCTTTGAGGGGAACAATAAACGTACCCAGCACCGTAGATGGCAGGAAACATGACCGGCTGCTACAAAGACGGGAAAGTTGGAAAATGAGGCATGACGATTCCGAAGTTTAGCCATGCCTGAGATGAGGCACTCCGCCACTTACATGCGCATAAGCAACAAGATAACTGGATGTTTACAAAAACTTACCGCTTACCGCATGTAACGCTACTCAAGAAATGTCATTGGTTGCTTCTAAGATTAAAAGCGGCCTGAAGCTGAAACTCATACAAGTAGGGTCTGATGCGAACAGGCCGTGCTGAGCTCCAGTACAGGTCGTTGAAGTTTTCAAGATAAGTCAACAACTCTCAAAACCGATCCTTTTGCATACGGATCTGTCAGGATCTTTCACACAGGAATCTCATCCTTTGGCAAGCTGCATTTGGCCGTGTCGGTGCCCCTACCTCGGGGAAGGGACGCCGGCCTGAGCCAGCACTGAATCAGCAGACCACGACCCCACTAAAACAGCGAAACAATTCCTTCAGGCAATGTGTTCGAAGGAAATTTGTCTACCACAGAGTGCCCGCCTGCACTCAAGCAAATAGCCGATGGCACCGCGGACAACAGAAGTCCGTGGCTTGTGGCAGGAAGGACTGAACGTCGGAAGGGTCTGGCTGTTTTTGTCCTGGAGTCACGCGCCTGGAAACATGTACAAAGCTGTGTGCTAACCTGTGCAGGACATGAGCACAGCCTGTCCTCTGAATGGGGAGCAGCCCTGGAATGAAGCTGTGTGCAGGCTTTGATGTTTGGCGCGCGCTTGGATGCGCGGCTCATCCTTGTGTTGGCAACCGCAATTCCAGCTTTCTGCCTAAGTTTCACGGTTGGAGCGTGTCTCGAGCGAGAACACCATACACTTTAAAGCATCCTGTGGATTGCGTTCATGCATGATAGTTCGGCATGGTTTCACAGCCCCTTGAGCCATGTCTGCCCCTGCAACGAAGAACATCGTGCTCGACTTGAAGCCCACCACCGAGAGGAGGCAAACTCGCTGCCACAGGGCCTGCAAGAATCTCTTGGGTTTAGGCTTTAGTGGGGCAGAAAGCACCTCGAAACCGTCTGCTGCAGCATGTGTTGCTTGAAACGTAGCCCACACTTGGCTATTGCAAAGGTGCAACACCAAACTTTCAAAACATTAGCCTCACTCTCCAACAGAAATGCGTAGGCTTGTAATGAAGCTAGTGTTTGAACGCATGTTCAAGATCTGGCAGAGACGACTGCCGGCATCCGCAATTCTAAGTTCCACCCATAATTGCAGCAGGGATCTGATTCAGATTGGGGTTTGGTTGCTCGTGACGACACCTCCAAGCTGTCGACTCGTGACGGTATCGGTACATCCCAGATCGTCTACATCCTCTGGCCATGATCCGATGTGACAGAGCCACGGGGAGCTGCGACACAACGCAATGCAGGAGCTGCATTCAATGACGCGGCCGACAAGCCGATACAAGAAATGATTGATAGCGTTTACCATGCAACGTCATGCCCCAAGATTTCTGAGGCAACAACGTTACTGCACTACCGGGACCCCGAAAGCATGCAGAAGAATCGCCTAGTGGGGTGTTGTTTTGGGTTTGAGGTCAATATGTTGCCTACTTTTGGGATCCAAGTAACGCAGTATGTCTGGTGCTTCGATGGGTCTTGCGAATCACGCAGGTCGCATGGCTGCGCATGAAATTCTCATCAATGGTTCGTGGTTTGGGGCAAAGCTCATGTGTGAAAGCATTTCCAAGACGCTACGGAGTAGGGTTTAGGGTGTCTTTGAACAAGATGTAATTCGGGTCCAGCATGTTTCCTGTACGAACGTCTTGAAACCAAAATTTTTCACTGTTTGGACACTTCGCGAACCAAGGCTTGCGTAGCCTCTCGAAGAGAACGTCAACACCAGCTCGTGGGAATTCCCTGCTGCCTCGTGAACTCTGGTGGACTGCTTCGCACCAAAGCAACCTGACATCCTTGACGCTTTACCCCATATGCAAGCGCCGACGGGCCTGGAAACACCTAACAGGTTTCAGTTAAAACAATTTTGGGCCCAGCCAAGGCTCACTGGCACTGCATGGTGATTTGCACGCTGAGGCATCTGTGCGCCACACCGAACTCTGCACAGTGGGTTTGTGGCTTGCCCGCTACGAATAGCCCGCTAAGCGGCCACTCATGCTTGCGTCCTCTTCATCCAGAGACAAAGCTTTCGGGATAAACGCTTACAGTTTGAAAAAACACGCCCCCACAAGAAGTAAGGGGGTTTCTCAAAATTAGGGGTACCTTTTTGGGGGTCCCAATATTAAGGACTATAGTAGTTGGGGGTCTATATTGGAAGCTCAGGGCTGCCTCAGGTGGTTTAGGGTTTAGGGTTTAAGGTTTAGGGTTTAGGGTTTAAGGTTTAAGGTTTAGGGTGACTTTAAACTGAGAGCAAACGTAACACAAACATAACGGTCAACAGCAGGCCTTGGCAAAGCCGGTTACGTGGAAATCCTCCTGACGCCACCTGTCTGTTCATGACCAACCTGGGGGTTTCTCAAAATTGGTGGTACCTATATTTGGGGGTCTCCATAATAGGCACTGTAGAATGTTGGCGTCTTTTCGGGGTACCCTAATTTTGGGAAACTACCACCTATCCACATGCATCAAAGTTCACTCGGAGGAATTTGCAGACGGTCTTGAAAGGCATCACACTCTCAGACGAGGTGGATCCGGTTGGGGCCACATCTTGGTTCATCTGACGGGTTGGAAGGAGCTTGTGCTGGGCGAGGAGACCCGATGCAAGATGCTCATTGTTGCTGGTACATGTGACCACACAATTGTAACGACCTGAAGATCCAGCAGAAATCAGCATGTTCGGCAGCTTGGCATGGCAAACGTGAATCTCTGCAGTCTATGCATGTGCCGGCCTGCAATGCTGAGACACAAACATGTCCCGGAAAAAAACCGGCTTGTCAATAACAAATGGAATGCAGCATCAAACAAGCTGGCTCCAGGATCGCGGAAGTCTGTGCTGGGCTTCATCCCTTTAGTAGCCCCGGTATACTCCCGAATAATGTAGTGATCTCATGTTGCTTTATGTGGCAAGCGGTGGTCCGGTCTTCAACAGCATGGGGAAATTTGACCGGTCAGGATGTCAACCCACACCCCTCAGGGCCTGGGCTAGGCTTGCTTTGCAAAGCAGTTCATGCTCAGCTCATTTAGGGCTTAGGGCTTAGGTTTAAGCACTTTGAAAATTGCGCAGAACTTTGCGCAAACACCGCGAGACACGAATGGAAGAACTGCACTTTGTGGAGGGATGATACGACTGCATCACGATGCTATCACCTTCGAGGCAGCCGTCCAAGACACCTTGTCTTGCCCCAGGGCGCTGGCAACATGAACCGCTGCAATTTTGGCTGTTCGCAGTGCCAGTGAAGCTGGATACTTGCGCTGAAAGACCAAGTGTCTCTACTTGCGATCTTGCCATTGATGCATGGTAGAAATTGCGGCTGGTGAAAATCAATCAGCCAGTGCTTTTATTTTCAAAGAATAGCACATCAACATAAGATGGAACACATTATCAAACAATATGGTCAATAGCATATAGAACTTGGTCATTTGCAAAATAGCACTGCGTTGGCGTGCAACGAAACTGTGCGCCATCAAAACCTCTCTGCATCAATTCATCGAACACAAGTCTTTTGTAGGAAAACTTTGCGACTTATTCCGAAGCCTTCTTTCCAGGGGCAAGACTCCACCCCTAAGCTGCTGCCTACTGGTAGGCGGATTATGAGGCCATCATTTTCGATGCAATCCACCAGGAAGGTTGCTTGCACCTCCAAAATGTTCAGCAAGCAACTTGTGCCATCACATCCGTCCTGAAAGTCGGAGTGGCAGACGGTTTTGCCGGAAGCAAAAAAAAACTTAAGCAAATTGCGGGGTATGCTGTTGCTTGTGAGTGGAGCTGCAGTATGAAAGGGCCTTGGTTCGAAGGGCTCACCGGGCTTGGTGCTTGGACTTGGCCATCTGAAGGTTGCTTCCTTGCGGTGGTATGCACAGAGTAAGTGCGGACTTTAATCTGCTCAGGAGCCATGCCGTCTGCAAAACATCCTTGTTTGAAAGCAATATTGGCCGCTTCACCTGAAAAGAAATGTTTCACGCAAGGCTGATCGACTTGGAAAGTCAAGTCGCAAAGGGAGTTGCTTGAGCGCAGCCTCGCAGAAGACTTCTGGGGCGAAGTCTTTGTTATCGCTTTCGTTGCACCACGACTGTGAGCATCAGTACCTTTCTTGAAAGCCTTTCATCAGGAGACTGTGCTAGGAAGATATTGCGGGTTCCAGCTGGCCATTTGCAAAATCACATGCAGACAAAAGGCCACATTGCAGCTTGCAGATCGGCGCATGCGCGCGCCGTTACAGCCGGAACACAAGACACTGTGCTGCTGAGAATGCCGCGTTGCGGGTGGTTGTTGCTTGGCTGCACGAATGTCAATTCCACCCCCTGTGGAAATTCTTAATGCGCAATCGCACCTGCACCGCGCCGTATGAGGTTACCTGCGTGCAACCGCACAGCATCAAATCATGTGATGAGTTCCTCCGTCACGTTTGATTTTCTGGGAAACATTGCGCACAGAAGCCTACTGTAGTGGACCCTAGTTAGCTAGAGTACCGGCGAAGCTTCGCTTGAGAAGAGATGCTAACTCATAGTAGCCTATTGGCGCTTCCATCACATCTCACAGGCATCGTGTTGGACTTCAAAGTGCCAAATCAACTTCCTGAATGCTGTTGCTGCAGAAGCCAGGGTCAGGACCACGACAAGTCAATGTCACGGACTTGGGCTTTTCTAAGGGTTGAAACCTTGCAGTTTGAAGGGCATGCCTACTAATTAAGCCGTGTAGCTGGGAACTTCAACCCGCGCGATAGCCATTCCGTCTGTAAGCAAATCATTATTTGAAAGGGATGTTTCAATGATGCCGTGGTTAGCACTGGCACGCAGCGGTAGTGACCGATAACCACTTCGCCCGACAGCAAATGCCTCACGCAAGGCTAGCCGATTTGGGACAAATCAGGTTGCCAAGGAGAAAACTCGAGTGTAGTGCTACAGCAGACTTCAAGGGCGAAGTCTTCAGCCATGATCACTTGAGCAAAAGCTGCCACCTAGAGCACATTTGGGCTCAGGAAGAAATGCCAATTTATGGTACCGGTTTGATTCTGGCATGTATACTGTTAGGCCTTGCCATCCCATCGCTGAGCCCCATGTAAAACAAGTAGCGTGTTGGACTTCAAAGCACCTCATCAACTTCGTGAACGCTGTTGCTGCAACTGGCGGGACTGGGACCACAACAAATCGATCTCATCTACTACCTAGACCCCCCAAGTATCCTAAAATAGGGTCTATGTAGCTTCTATTTGGGGATACTTAGGGTGTATAGAGGGTACTTGGGGGGTCAAGGTAGACTCACTAAGCAGTGTAGCTGGGACCTTTAACGGGCACGATACCCATACCGCCTATGAGGGCATCCATATTTGAACGAGTGTTGCAATGCTGCAGCGGCCAGCATCGGCACACAGCGGTAGTGACCGATGACCACATCACCCCAAGTGAAATGCTTCATGTAAGGCTGATCACTTTGCGGATTCTGGTTGCAAAGAAAGCTGCTCAAGCGAAGCCGCGCAGCAGCAGATACCGGGATCATGATCTCAAGCGGGTCGCTTCAGCGGCACCACGACTGTGAGCATCAGTACCTCTCTTGCAAACATTTCATCAGGAGACTGTGCTAGGAAGATATTGCGGGTTCCAGCGGGCAATTTGTAGAATCACATGCAGACAAAAGGCCACATTGCAGCTTGCAGATCGGCGCATGCGCGCGCCGTTACAGCCGGAACACAAGACACTGTGCTGCTGAGAATGCCGCGTTGCGGGTGGTTGTTGCTTGGCTGCACGAATGTCAATTCCACCCCCTGTGGAAATTCTTAATGCGCAATCGCACCTGCACCGCGCCGTATGAGGTTACCTGCGTGCAACCGCACAGCATCAAATCATGTGATGAGTTCCTCCGTCATGTTTGATTTTCTGGGAAACATTGCGCACAGAAGCCTACTGTGGTGGATCCCAATTAGCAAGAGTACCGGCGAAGCTTCGCTTGAGAAGAGATGCTAATTCATAGTACCCTGTTTGATTCTGGCATCTCTAAAGTTAGGCTTTGCCATCACATCGTTGAGCCCGTTGAAGAACAGGCAGCATGTTGGATTTCAAAGCACCTCATCAACTGCTTGAATGCTGTTGCTGCAGAAGCCAGGGCTAGGTTCACAAAAGGTCAAGTCAATCTCACGCACTTGACGTTTCAGGGATTGTTACCTGGCCGTTTTAAGGCATTGTCAGAGACTATGCAGGATGGTATAAGGATTCTTTCGAGAATCTGCCAGCTAAAGTACGGGGGAGCTTGACCAAAGGCTAATTCAGAGTTCCCTGCTGGTTGGTCTGGCATGTGTCTATTCAGGCCTTGCCATCCCATCTCTGAGCCCCGCTAAAGGCACGCTGTTGTGGGGGAAGAGGGGCTCTGGAATATTTGATCATGACCTCAATTTGTTTTGTAAACGGTTTTCGCGAATCTGCTAGCCCTGCAATATCTTCGTAGGCCCTAGTCGTGAGAACTGGTACCCTTTCCGTTTAGAGTGAGCGGACAGTTCCCTCGCAAACCAAAGCCGAGATTCCTGGGAAAATTGGGTTGGAATGGAAATGTTCCCCCTTCCCTGTCGCCCGCAGCAGAACGAGGTCATGCCGCGAAATGGTGGGCAAACGGGACCGTGTCCCTAGACCCTTAACCTTGGCTGCAGATTGTCGTGCTTTGCTTTCAAGCATTACGGGTAGTGCAGGCAGTGCAGGTTGAGGCGCAAGGGGTCTAAATTGGAAGCTGGTCCAAGACTCTCGATTACAAAGGCGTGTCAGGAAAAGACCTGCGGGAGGTCTGCTAACCTCATTATAGTATTTTCCATGTTCTCTTCCGTTATTCCCTATATAACCCTAACCCCTATATCAACCCCAAAACCCTTTTTAGGGTTTAAGGTTTTAGATTGTATGGGCTCGGGTTTGGATTGATCCCTCACGGGCATGTCAGACCCTAGGGCAGCCTGCGGCCTGCGCTGGGGCGCAGGGTCTGAGGTCCCAAACCGCTGAGAGGATGCTTTTTATGGGTTGCACTGTGGAAGCATGCGTGATGGACTGGGTGGATGGGGCCTTCAACCCGCCCAGTAGCCATTCCGTCTGCGAGAACATCCTTATTTTGAGAGGAGAATTGCACAACTGTTTACAAGACGCCGGGGGTAGTGACCGATGACCATTTCACCCGAAGGCATATATCTCATGCAAGGCTGATCGACCTGGGAAGTCAGGTTGCCAAGGCAGTCGCTGAGGCGCAGACCCACGACACAATTCCAAGACGATACCTTTAGCGGTGGCTTTAACTGCACCCTGACGGTGAGCATCACTGCCACTCTTGGCAGCCCTTCACGACGAAGTTGCGCCGGGAGAGATCTTGGTTCCGTCGGAAAAGTGCAAAGTCAGATCAATAAAATCAAAGCCCCACATGGGTGGCTGTCAAAATTATGGCCCCTTTGTGTGTACCCTAGATACTAGGTGCCGTATCAATAGGGATGCAAAAAGGGACCATAATTTAGACAACCACCCACATGGACGCAGCAGACCAAAATGCAAGGTGCTTTGCTTTTGACAGCACCACAGTCCAGCTTCTCATTCCGTAGCTGCAACAATTTCAATGTGTCCGGTGTGCGAAGCTTCGGGTGTCTTTTATTTGTGCGAAGCTGTCTGGATCCCAAAATGTGCAGAATAGGACACTATTTTGCTTTCTTCATTGGTTTTGGGCCAACATTTTGCCTTCTCTTGGGGTCCAGGCAAGCACAGGTAACCAACATACAGTCAACTGCAACGAGTGGGCCTGTGCTTCGCGATTGCCCACTTCAGCCGACCCCAGCTAATTTGGATACGATGAGATTTGAGAGGGAATGGCCGTGGCTTAGGGTTTAGATTTTGGGTTTTAAAGTTTGGTTTGTACCGTGACTGGATTTCGCATCTATACTGTTAGGCCTTGCCATCCCATCGCTGAGCCCCCTAAAAACAGGCAGCGTGTTGGACTTCAAAGCACCTCATCAACTTCTTGAATGCTGTTGCTGCAGAAGCCAGGGCCAAGATCACAACAAGTCAAATCAATCGCACGCACTTGAGCGTTTCAAGGGTTGCTACTTTGCAGTTTTGAGGCATTCTCGAATACTAAACAGGATTGTGTAGGGATAGCCGCTAGAGTACGGCGGGGCTTGAGACCAAAGGCTAATTCAGAGTACCGTGGTCGGTTCTGCCACGTGTACTTCTAGGCCCTGCCATCCTATCTCTAAGTCTAAGTCCCTCGAAAGACCAATAGCATGGCGCATTTGAAGAATTTGAAGCTGACTCATCAACTCATTGAACGCCGCTGCTGCAAAGCGAATGCTAGGAGCACAGCAAGTCAATCTAGATAATTCGGGTTTTATGAAGGTTGCCGCCTGGCAGTGTTGAGACATGCGTGCATATAACTCCATTGAGGTAGTTTCCATTTCCTTTTGCACTATCCCCCTAAATCCCAAATACAACCTCTAATTGGGGTCACTGGGGCCTTCAGCCAACTTAATGGCCACGTCGTCTCCAAACCTCCCGGATGCCTCGCTTCCTGAAATTTAGCGCTTGCTTCCTGGTGAGCGCAGTGCCATGCCACGGGGTGATTTACAAGTTACGACACGCGAGCTACCAGCACGGCTGGCTGATCAGGCCCTGATGCTGGAATTTGTTGCTTTCCTGCCGTGTGATCCTCGTGACAAGGAGCTGAAGGACCAACGCAAAAGACAGGCAAACTCTGCAGGGTCCTTGTGCGAGGTCAGTCGGGTCAGAGCAGCTTGGCCATTGCACGTACTTTGTTCAGGGGGCTCAAAAGGTGGGATGAAGGTAGGTGGGGTAAAGGAAATGAGCCCCAATATAGTAGAATCTACAATAGGAACCCTTGAGCCTACCTAGCTTCATCCCACCTTTTGAGCCCCCTGATTTGTAAAGTCTCAGCCGGGATTCAACGTTCATCTTGTGCTTCCAGCTCATGCCCCCACACTCTGCAGGGATGCCATGTCCAGTGAGAAGGAAGCTGCCTTCAGTCCTTTGACCTGCTGCAGAGGATCCTTTAGGACTGAGGGATCTTCTCACACTTTAATGGAAGTTTTGGGAACAGGAATATAGAACAACTGCCAATTCTGCTGGTTACGCGGTCTCTCTCGCACTCAAGTACTCTAGTCTCTGCAGACACGTCCACAGCGGGGCTACCGACAGAGGTACGTGATCCGTGCAAAATGACACTCCTTGAATACACCATGGCCATGTTAGGAGAGATGATCGCCTCGCGGGCCCGGGGCAAAACGGACTGACACAGGAATGAGGATGGAACGTCCTGTGGGGACAAAGTCCTGAAGTGTTGATAGTCTTCAGCCTCTGCCGATTGATGCTTGGCACCCAGGGTCTACTCTTGGTTTAGGGTTGAGGGTTCTGGACATGAAAATCTATTTCATGAGTTGGAGCCCTCATCAACTTTCTACAAGTTCTGGACGATGCCCCGCCTCCCACGCCACAGGTTCATGGTATGCAATGCAAGTACCTAAGATCGATAAAAAAGAAAGCCGGGTGCTGTGTTGTGAGCCCAAAACAGGAAACTGGGATGGGGCGCCAAAACCCGAAGCCCAACACGACCAACTGAAGAAATGGTTCTTTCTGGGTGCTACCCTTTCAAGAGTCAAGGGTTCTTGGAGGTAGGAGGGTGTCCCATCAATTACGGAATGCCATGAACCCTAGATTTGGTGGCCTTCGAATGGCTGCGCGCAGTGCTAATCACGCCCTCTAAGGCTTCTGAACGCAGGGTACGCGGCTGGCACAAAAAAGAATGATGTAATGCAGACCCCTGATTACTACACCCCCTCCCCTTAGTGGGGATAATAATCGGAATCCTCATATCAAGGCCCTTAAAAGGAGGGGATTTACTAATCATGGGTCTACATTAGCCAATTCTGGCAATTTCGCAGCCGCTGCACATGTGGGACTTGAATCTCGCAGGTGTATGCCTACGGCAGGCTGGCCAACGCGAAAGTCTGGACCGGGACCCTCCTTGTACCCTTAATTGGGGATATATGGTCCCTAATAATGGGTACTTAGGCCCTAATAGAGGGTAGGAGGAGGGTCTAGGGAGGCTACTCAAACTCTGGAGATCTTACGGACATCTGCACACAGGCTTGGTTGTGACGACGGGTGGCTTGCTGACAGGTTGGCATCATAACTGGCAGAACGTCAAAACCTTAGTGGGCTCATTCACTCTCTTCTGGAAAGTAGTGTCTGAGGGGCGCGTGCCGCAAAACCGGCGTGAACGAAGATTTGACGAGCATGGCAGGGTGGGGCTTTGCAACAATGGCACTGGAAGTTAAACGAATGTCCTCTTGCTGCTTTGCTGTCGGACTGCCGTGGCCTTTATCTCAGCGGCGCAGTCTTGCCACAAAGGTCCATGGGTGTCCTGAAGATCTCTGCCGGCAGGCGCGCCAGGGCAGATGAAGCTAACACCAATCAACAATATCCCCCGGAGTTGAGAATACCGCTCCTATACGTTATCGGGTCTTATGGGAGTCCTTAAAGGAGTACATCCCGAACCCCTACCCTAAACGCTAAACCCTATAAACCCTAAACCCAATTTACGTGCTGGCCCTCCATCCTACTTTTCCTCAACCCAGGTGGATCTCTGACGGACATCGCAACAAACAAGTCGGCGTCAAGAAATGACTCCTTAAGAATGGGGCTTAGGCTTTAGGGCCTAGGGTTTATAGGCTTCGGGTTTAGGGTAATAAATAAGTCTTGGACGTCACCCCCCCCATCCCTGGATGTGAGGCTTCTGCACAGCAGAACGAGCTCGAATTTCACCACAATTGTTTCGTCATTTCTCGGATGCCTTGCTTCCGAGACCGCAGCACGTGCACTGGTAAATGCAACCCCGCGCAAGAACCAGGAGCCACTTCTTGTACCCTTAGACAGAGGTATATATGGTCTCTAACTGCGGAGATTCAGGGTACAATAGGACATATTTCCCTCCACTAAACGCGACACAATTTCAAGAGAGTAGCTGGGGCCTCCAACTGCTTAACGGCAGCAACGTTTCAGGATTTCTCGGGCACCTCGCTTCAGACATACCGTAGCGCGTGTGATCGCTCATGCAACGCAATGCAAGAACGGGCGAGCCCACCAGATCCAAGCCACTGCGGCTGCTGCTCAACGTTCAGGTTTTTGGTTCTAGGGTTTAAGGATCAGGTTTAGGGCTGAAGCCTTGCAAAAGGAATCCTCAGACCAGTGGGGCCCAGTCGGGCAATCCTCATGACTTGGAGCTGAGCAAAATCGAAGGCCAACAGCGAAGGCATGCAAACATTGTGAGGTCTCACTTGGGGTTCAGTGTGAACCTAGACCCTCCTCCTACCCCCTATTAGGGCCTAAGTACTCACTATTAGGGACCATATTATCCCCAATAAAGGGTACAAGGAGGGTCCTGGAATATGTGTGCATGTTGCGGGCAGTCTTGCTCCCATGTGCAGCAGGCAGGCAGTCCCAAAGAGTCCTTTGGCATGTGTGGAATGAGCTGCAGCAGAACTACTGCTTTCTTGGTTTTGAAGGTTTAGGGCGTAACTTGAGGGTTTAGGGGTTTAGGATCTTACTTGCCCTGAAACCTGAAACAATTCCCAAGGCATGGGGCGCCGTCGCAAGTCCTGTGTAATTTGCCCCCGTGTGACCATGTTTGCTGTTTATGCTCCATCCCCACCAACAATATGAATCATGCTTAACGTCCTTGAACGGTGGCCTTCAACGCCTGAACCCAGGAAGCTGGGCATGCTCCATAAGAAATTCAGCTTTTGTAGGCTCAGACAAGGTGTACGGTTTAGGGGTTTAAGGGTTTCGTGGACTTACAAGTTCTAGACCAAACGGGACTGTGGCCGCCAAATGTTGGCTCCAAGGCTCGGGTTCTTATCAATTGTTCAACAGTTCTGTGTCCATGCGAGATGGCGCTCCGTGAAGACACCATGGCCATGTTCCAGGACCCTCCTTGTACCCTTAATTGGGGATATATGGTCCCTAATAATGGGTACTTAGGCCATAACAGGGGGTAGGAGGAGGGTCTAGGTTTAAGGGTTTCGGGTTTTGGCGTTAGGCTTCGTTGGGCTCCAGCACTGGGACAGAGCCATCACGGAAGGCGCGCATGGACTAACCGGGAAGGATCCTGTAAGTAGTCTGTTATAAAGACAAGATGTAGGGGAACGTATTTTCTGTAATTGCCACTTTGGGAACAGGAAAATACATCAACTGACAATTTTGCTGGCTGCGCGGTGTCTCTCTCACACTCAAGTCTCTGCAGACACGCCCATAGCAAGGCTACAGACACAGGTAAGCGATCCGTGCAAGATGACACTCCGTGAACACACCACGGCCATGTCAGGAGGGATGATAGCCTCGTGGGGCTCCGACCAACCAGCATGAGACAGCAAGGAAGGTGGAACGTCCTGCGGGGGAAATTCTTGAAGCGTCGAAAATTTTCAGCATCCACAAGCACAAGCTCGGCACCCAGAGTTTAATCTAAAGGTCTCAGGCGTTTGACCGGAAATAATTTGGTTGATGTGCTAGGATCCTCATCAGCTTTCTGATCCGAACCACGCGCTGTTGGTACTGACCCCCCAATTTGGGAACTTTTCATACCCATGAAGCACGCAAGGAACCAGCAGGGCGCAATGCAAAGACTTGGGGTGCAGTTTGGGGGGCCTTACTTCGGACTTTGCGCCGGAAAGCCTGGTTCAGGGAGGGACGTCCTGCTCCCAGGCTTCAGGGCAATGAAGCAGTGCTGGCGTAACCCGTTTGAACCTGGACCTTTCCCTCTGCACCTAGGGTCAACTCCAAAGGTCTGGGACAGTCGAAATCCTGGGATCCTCATCAACTTTCCCACAACCCGGCTTATGCGGGACTTTAGGCGCGAAACTTGGGCGTGAGCTGTCGGATCTTTAGCAGTAGGACTGTTGGGAAGGATGAGAGCTTCACGAGCTCCGACATACCGGCATGGTGTAGGACGATGCTTACTGTGTTCTCGTAAGCTGGACCATCCTACATTGATGATGCCTAAAGCTCTGATTTTTTTGCACATGCTCTACACCAGGGGTCAACTGCCAAGGCCTCAAACGGATATGAAGATGTGGTCAACACGCTGTGGTCCTCAATCGCTTTCCTTCAATGTTGTGCATCGCCCGGACTCCCACGAAGAGAGGAAGCTGTCAGTGGGAGGTCTTTGTGGGCACGACTGGTGATCCGCTTAACCTGACACTCCATTATACCTACACGGATCCTTTGGGGAAGAAAACGCTTTGGCCAAGGCCGAGGCTCCTCCTCTGAGGCTTGAGGGCCAAAAAGCAATGCTGTTTTTGGACCCCCCAAGTACCCTCTATAGACCCTGAGTATCCCCAAATATTTGCTACATAGACCCTATTTTAGGCTACTTGGGGGGTCTAGGTGAGTCAATTCGTTTTGCTAGGCTTCCGCCCCTTCTCAACCACCGTTTTTGATCTGAAGTTCCGGCTCTGACCCTGCAAGGGTCAAGATAAACCTCCCCTATCTACAGGAAGCAACTTCCATGATGAGACCGGTCGCGGAACACATGCAAGAAGTTTCTTTACCACGAGCTCATGCCGGCAAGACACGTCTAATTTGACTTTTTCATTTATAGCTGTAGCCTGCCATGCGGTCGTCATCAGGCTCCCGTGCAAGGTGGGCAAACAGGGAACCATCCCATTACATTGCAAGGGCTTCGTTCTGCGAGCATTGAAGCTGGCACCAGCAGAGGCCTTGGAGAATCTTAAGGTGGGAAGGTGGCGTCGATCAGGCGCCGACCTTTTTCTCAACAACATGCTGGACCAGCGTCGTCACGCTCAGGATCGCAAAAGAAGTCGCCTCAGCTGCAATATGAGATTCTGTTACCAAGCGGTTGAGGGAGCACGCGGCTGGCTTCAAACTGAAAACCCTAAAACCCTAAACCCCAAAACCCCAAAACCCTAAACTCTAAAACCCTAAACCCTAAAGCCCTAAACCCTAAATCCCTAAAGCCTAAAACCCTAAACCTTGGGTACTGCCGCCCCTCAGTAACAGTTGGATAATAATTATCATATGGTTATATATAGCCCTTAATAGGACCCCTAATATAGACTGGGGCAGTACCCAACCTGAACCCTAAACCCTAAACCCTAAAACCTAAAACCCTAAATCCCTAA
>CAJNIZ010032502.1:0-39248 GCA_905231905.1 Symbiodinium pilosum | reverse complement strand
GGTTTAGGGTTTTAGGGTTTAGTTTCCTTCAAGACATGTTCTAAAGGCCTTAACGATGGGCCTTGGAATTTTGAGTAGTTGATTTGGATTTCCTTTCGTTGACGAAGGCTTTGCAAGCCATGGCAATATGTAGACAGCAGCCCGCGCGATTTACTTTTGAAAGGGTCGGTTCAGGGGAAAGGTGCCTGTTGCTTACAGTCTTACAGCACCTGCGAGTTCTGGGCGTGTGATGCCAGGCTTTGTCAGGACGTACAGGCTTTATAAGTTATGGTTATAGGTTAGACATCTTCACTTCGTAACATATTTCTGTGAAAATGACCGCTTCGACCGGAAACACTGTGTTCGACAAAACAGACGCCTGGATGGCGATTGGATCCTGGTATTGCTCAGCCTGTATTTACATGCGCGCCAAACGTCTGTCAAATAATCGATTGTTGTTTTTACTGTCTCTTTGTTTACGAATGTACCGCGAAACTTGAGACTGTAAACCCCAAAGCCCCAACATGCTATACCCACGACCACGTGATCTGCTGAGAGCAAACTCTGCATCTGGTATCCAGGAGCCCAGCTCACCAGAATTGATGGGTGCTTGAAGGTTCATGGGACGAAGCAACTTCAAATACCAGGGAGTATAATCTTACTTTGTCTTCCGTGCCTGGGTATGTAGGTTTTCCCGATTATAAGTTGGAGTATGAGCCCAGGTATAAGTAGTTACTGAATCCCATGAACCTTCAAGCATACCTTGGGTCCTGCCCTCACCTGGGAACACTGGGGTCATACAAAGGGCTTTAATTAAGATATTTCCCACCTTATAATGGGTGGAGGCGGTACCCAAAGTACACTTGACACGACATAAAACTTGTCTCAAGAATGCCCCTCAGATGCAATATGAGCATCGGCTACATGGTAGTAGTTGGGGGGAAGGACTCGTTGGGGGGTGTTCGGGTCTCCACGCTCAGGGTCTTCTACTCCAGTGTTTGGACCAGCCAGGATGACTTGAAGTGACAACCAAATGACTGTGGTCAGCTATCCTGAAAAACAAGTCCTGGTGACGTAGCACAGCAACCACTTGAGCTCAACAAAGGTCATGCTCATGCTGTGTGCAGCTGGCGGCTTGCTCTCCATTCGGCAGCGTGATATGTACCGACATCGCTTGAAGTTACCGGATGGCGAAATGGCAGAAAACCCTCGAGCGCTCAAGCAATAAAACAACTTGGGTCCCAAAGGTACGTAGAATAGTGGCACAAAGCCCTTAACGCGGCCAACAAACATTATTCTGCGTAGGAAGAAACTACAGGATATTGTGATCAAAGCTTTGGTTTTCCCTCTTTTGCTGCAAAGTTGTGTTGGGTGTGCCGGACATGGAGCCTGCTGCTGCTTTGAACGATTGCAGGTGTTTGCGCTGCTTGCATGCGCGCCTCAATTTGAGAAGCACAACATGATGTGCAAGAGTTGCAGGCTACTTACTGTAGCCCTGTCCTAAATTTGCCCAAGCCTTGTGTGATTGCCCGGGACTTGCCTATACAACATAGGTACATGGGGGGTTTCCTAAGGGTAACTGAGGGGTACTTTTGGGGGTCCCCACGGTAGGAATCATGATATATTGGGGTCCATTGCGGGGTTCCCGATTTGAGGAAACCTCCACATGATGTTCGGAACAGACGGCTGGAAGAGTTGTGTATGTCAACTGAAAGGGACCTCTTGCATGGGCTTCTGGTGGCCGAGGCTTCCAACCCGAAATACTACCAGTTTCAATGTCCGGCGCTTTCATTATCGAAACCACGAAGCCTGAAGCTTTCCCAATCATTAGATAATTTAGTAGGGGTTTAGGGTTTAGGGTCCAAGCCTTAACTAATGTAGTAGTTTTCTGTGCTTCTCCCCAAAAGGTAGATACCCCTAATTTCGAGAAAGCCCTTGTGTGCTCCGTTGAAGGAACCTAAAACCCAGACCCCAACAAAAATGGACCCCCCCTATGAACCCACTACTACATTGGAGAAACTAGGGGATTATTAGGGGGTTCCACCCTAAACCCTAAAACCTATAAACCCTAAACCCTATGGGTTTCCATTTTTTGGATCCCTTTGAGGGTCTGGGAAGGGCATTAAGATCACCTCAGGCCCGCTCGTATGTGCTCTTGACAAAAGTCAAGCCGGTCGCATGTACAATTGGGACCCTAGACCCTGAACCCCAAACCCTAACCCCTAACTCCTAAACCCTACACCCTATAAGGCCTAAACCTAAACCCTAACCCCCACACCCTAAACCTTCAACCGCGTGGCTCTTTGGATGTCTTCCAAAACCTCGGAGTCCTTTTGGGGGGGGGTTTAGGGTTTAGGGGTCCCCAGAGTTTGAATTAAGATTTGCGGCAATGAAAAAGGGCTTTGTTCTTTTTCCACCTCACTTGTAGTGTCTCTTACCGGGGCTCACAGGTATTCTTCCTAACTGGGGCTTAGTAGGGAATAAGAGAATATAACTCCTATAGAATCCCTATATAACATATCCCAATAATATTCCCTGCTAACAACCAGTGATACCAGCAAGGCTTTTGCGGTGGTTGAAACAAAAATACACCAAATAATCTTACGCTAGAATGGCATAATGGGGACTATAACACCACCCCAAAAAAACACTCAGCTATCAAACCCTAAACCCTAAACCCTAAACGGGTGGGTTTAGAGTTTAGGGTTGGACGACATGGGTTTCAAGGCCACTCTTTGACCTAACTCTCGAAAAGAATGCTCGAAGCACTGCTCCATGAATCCTATTCCCTAAACATCCCTAAGCCCTGGGCCGTATAGAAACCCTAAACCCTAAACCCTAGCACCTTAACCCTAAACGAGGTCTTACCCCAAAGGGTCAAGCTTCCCTCATGGTATATACCAGGAGCCTAAAGACGATCACCCAAAACCCGAAACCCTAAATCATGGATAGCTTCTTGTACACTACACGCGGTTTAGGGTTTAGGGGTCAGGGTTTACTACCTAGAGCCTCCTGGTACCCTTCGTGGTGGTCATACGGCCCACTGAGGCCCTATGGTAAAGGGTAATTGGAGGGTGTAAGTATATGGCAGTTTCCCTAAGTAAGGTGACCCCAAAATACACCCAACATACTTGATCCTTACTATGGCGACCCCCAAAATGGTACATCGAATTTTGAGAACCTCCCGTATAATTAAGCCACGTGGACCCCCTTCAGGTTAACTGTAACCACAATCCCTCCAAGACCCCAATGTAGTAATGGGTTCATATTGCGGGGGGTCCATTTTTTGGATCCTTTAGGGGGTCTGGGTTAGGGTTTAGGGTTGCCATGAAAAATCAAGGACAAGGTTGGCTTCGCACACCTTGCACCAAAGCTTCTATGTAGCTCCCCGTGGGGGCTGGGCTTGGGGTTTAAGCCTTAGGGTTTAGGGTTTAAATGGTTTAGATGGTTTCTTGCTAGGCGATTATCATAGATCACCCCAAAAAAGTACTACGTAGCAGCCTCCGGGTGAACAGTGTGGAGCTCTTGCGACAACCAATTAAGTTGAGCAAATGCTACCGTACTGTATTCAGCTTCATCGTGTGAGCTATAGTCTGAACTCTTACTATCCCCTTAGTAACCCGTACAACAGTCCCCTATAAAATCTCGTATGTAACCCCCTTGTAGTGGTTAAGACTGCAGCTCCTTTAAACAGTGAACAACAACCACCACTGCTCGGTAGCTCCGTGTTCAAGTGGATTGCTACAAGCCCGGGCGCCATGTATAAAACCAAAGGAACATGGGGGTTTAGGGTGTAGGGTTATCGAAACTTGGCGCTGAGTAAACGGTATGTTTAGCAATGTCTTCATCACATCATCGACTCTCAGAAACCGCTACCACCATCCGTACTGCCGCAAACCATCAACATGCTAACTTGCCAATGAACCTGAAGCCCGAAGAACCCTACACCCTGAAACCCCAGCAGATCCGTATAAGCCAGTCCGTATTCCAGGTATTTGCCAGGTATGGATAAACCACCTAAACCGTAAACAATTAAGGCAGCCAGAGCCTTATTGACTTTTCTCTGAAGCTAGCATAAGCAGGTCGCGCTCAAAATGATCAAGCATGACAATCCCAACAGGATGGCGTGTTCATGGCGCGAGCGCAGTCCTCCGCAAGGCTGCTTGCTGCTGGAATTTCAGAGCCTAGACCCTCCTCCTACCCTCTATTAGAGCCTAAGTACCCTTTATTAGGGACCATATATCCCCAATTAAGGGTACAAGGAGGGTCCTGGAGGATAGGGTTTAGGGTTTAGCGGTGCGCCACGAAATCTGGGCACGGCTCTGCCAGAACCTGCCGTCTGAATGTATTGCATGCTGCACGTCTTTGCTGCAAGAAGACTTTGGTGGTCTCCATCGTCAGCGAGGCATCCAGCAGAGCAAAGGCAAAGGCCGTTTTGGATCCTAAAATGCGTCTCCAGCTGGAACCGCAGCTTGAGAAAACGTCGGCGGCCTGGCAGTTGGGAACATAGCATGACACTAAATTCAATTGTCGACACCTCAGCTGGGTTTCAAGCTCCAAAAGGCTCCACCATGCGAAGTGCCTCTCAAAGATTTTTGAAACGAGCTGCAGCCGTGCCCAGAACCGTAGCCGGGCTGCAAGCGGCGCCAGACGCCCTTTTCAAGAGATCGGACGGTTGGGGCAAAGATAGGTAAGACCTGACGACTCAGAACCAGGACCCTCCTCCTACCCTCTATTAGGGCCTAAGTACCCATCATTAGGGACCATATATCCCCAATTAAGGGTACTAGGAGGGTCCTGGAAGTTTAAGCAGTCCTCAAATGAGGCACTCCGCTTCTCACATATGCAAAATCAGCAAGATGCTCTGAAAAGCGCAAAAACCTTCTGATTGCTGCAAAGGTTTAGCGCTTGCCGCATGCAACAATAACACTCAAGAAAGGTCAGTGGCTGCTTCCAAGAGAAATTGCCTGAGGCTGAAACCCCTGCAAGTTAGGCATGACGCGAAAAGTCAATCGAGATCCTGTGCTGAGCTCCAGAACATGTCCCCAAAGCTTTCAAATTCATACGGGCACTCTCGAGACAACAGTCCTTTTCAATGCGGATCGGTCTGCATTTGGCCATCATGTGGGGACGCTGTGTGTTGGTACCCCTACCGATTGGCGGGTGGCATCACGCAGGAGCATTGAATCAGCCGACCACGCCCCCGCTAAACCAGCGCAGCAGTTCCTTGAAGTCCGTGGCTTGTGGCTTTTGAAGGCTGAAATTGAAGTTTGAAGGGCCTGGCTATTTATGTCCAAGATTCGCGGGTTAAGGAACATGTGCAAAGTGCCAAGCGTCGTGCATGCTTCGATGCTGGCGCACGCTTGTATGTGCGGCTCATCGATTTGTTGGCACCTGCCATTCCAACAGTCTGCCTAAGTTTCACGGCTGGAGTGTGTCTCGAATTAATGACACCATCCACTTGATTCATCCTTTGTACTGCTTTCATGGAAGGCATAGCTGGGCGTGATTTCACAACCCACCCTGAGCCAGGTGTGCCCCTGCAACGACGAATGGCAGCGCTTGCCGGGGAGGCATCGCGAACTCGCTGCCACACAGCTTGCAAGAATTTCTTGGGCTTCCGCTTTAGGCAAACTTTAGGGGTGTGTATAGGGAACCTCGAAATTGTTTGTTGCAGCCTGCTTTGCTTGAAGTCCACCGCGCGGCCGGCTAATGGAAAGTGCAACACCAAAGCTTCAAAACGTTGTTGTGAGGTCTCAAGAGAAATGCGGAGGCCTGTAGCATCCTGTAGTGAAGCTAGTGTTTGAATGCATGTTGGAGATCCGGCATCGACCACCGCCAAACTGCCGGCGTCCGCAATTTTAACTTGCACCCAGAATTGCAGCAGGGATCTGATTCAGATTGGGGGTCTGTTTAATGGTGACGACACCTCCAAGCTGTCAACTCGCGACGGTTATCGGTACATCCCAGATCTTCTACATCCTCTGGTCATGATCCCTCATCACACACTTAAGGGGAACTGCGACACAATGAAATTCAGGAGCTGCAGTCAATGATGCGGTCGACAGGCCAGTGCAAGAAGGGCTTGGTAGCGTTTACCATGCAGTGTCATGCCGCAACATTTCTGAGGCAACATTATTACTGTGCTACCTGGACCCGAAAGTATGCACAAGAATCGCCTTTTTGGGGGTTGTTAAGAAGGGTTTGAAGCCTATACTTTGCCTACTTTTGGGATCCAGGTGGGCTCAGGCTTTTCAAGGTTTAGGGGTTTAGGGTTTAGGGTTTAGGGTTAGGGTTTATGGTCTTAAGGTTTAGGGGTCTGATGCTGCGATGGGTCTTGCGCATCACGCACGTCTTCAAGACCACTCGGGGACAGCTTCCTGAGTGGTCCTGAACACTCAAGGCGGCGGGAACCCACTTGGGAACGGTTCCTAAGTGCTCAAGACCACTCGGGGACGGCTTCCCGAGTGGTCTGGAACTCAAGGCGGCGGGAGCCGAACGGCTTGGAAGCGGCTTCCGCCGAACGGGTGGAAGAGAATTGACCGGCCGAGGACGCGTTGTAACGCGCATAATTTGGGGCGCAGCTCGTGTGTGGAAAAAGCGTTTCTAAAACCCTTCAGTTTGGGATTCGGAGTGCAGCCTAAACCCTAAACCCTAAACCCTAGGGTTGAGGGTTACGCGTGTAAATAGGATGCAGGTTTGGGTCAAAGTTGTTCACGATGTGAATGTTTTGAGCCCGAATCATTTACTGCCTCAGTATTCGGAACCTTCAGGAAACAGGGCTTGCATAGCCTCAGGAAGCGGACGTCTGCGCCTACTCGAAAATGTAAAATCCCTCGCAGCCTTGTGATTTCTTCTGGTCTGTTTCACGCCAATGCAATGTGACATCCTTGACGTTTCACCACATAAGCAAGCCAAACATGCTGGAAAAGCGTAACGGGTTTGTGCTCAACACCCCTATGATACTTCCCTATGCAATCCTTATATGGTCCCCCTTTAAGGAGCTTTTTGGGGTCCCCATATTTGAGGAAATTACTCTTCGCACGGCCCTGGCTTCGCCTGCACGGCCATCAAAACTCAGCTTAGGGCACTTTGACAATTACATGGAAAACGCGCGGAAGCCCGTGCGAAAATGCATCGAGGGAACATGCATTAAACAACTCTAGTCAGTCGCTGTTATTCATGGGAAGTTGCTAGAAACTAAGGTGGCTCGAAGCTCCCATATCACTTGCTGCGTCCAGAACCCTGGCCGGCTCTGTAAGGGCAAAAGCTTTGGCCCACCAGAGGGCGGGTCCTGTTTTCAACGGCATTGGGAAACGTGTCGACGCAGGCATGTTCAGAGAGCTGCTACTGAAGCACTGAGGGTTTGGCGAACCTGTCATGTCATTGAAGGTACGGGACTGACACTGAACAACAGTCCTGATGCCAAACTTCAGGGCGCAGGCCCCGGTCTTTGCCTTGTACAACAGTGCATGCTCCGCTCAGGGTACTTTGAACAATGCGTGGAAACTGCGCGGAAACTCGGCAGAACACGAACTGAAGAACTCTTGCCCGTGCCCGTCCTTTGCGGGAAGATGCTACGAATGCACTACGATGCCGTCAACATCGACCCAGCTGTCCAAAACAATTTGTGCTGCTCCTTGACGCTCGCAACATGAGCTGCTGCACATTTGGCTCATATCCTTTCCATGAAGCAGGAAGCTCGCGCTGAAACACCAATTGTGTCCGATTCAGAATGTTTTACTGGTGCGTTGTGGAAAGTGTTAGCACACGAGCCTTGCAGCAGGTGAGAAACAACCAGTTTAACCAACACATACTTTCAAACGCAGGGAATGAGACGCGAAGACTAGATTGAAAGCAGAATCAAACGAGATGGTCAGTTGGATCTGGATCCACTGCAGGGTAGCATACTCGTGGTGTGGAGCGACGCGGCGGGCCCATGCAAGCAACCTGCCTTAATTCATCAACACAGACCTGAAATCCAACAACCTTCCTCTGTGTGCAGGCTGCGACTTGTTAGGATGCCTGCTTGCCACAAATGCACATGCCAGACAGGTTTGATGGGGAAGCTGGCAGTTCAATATTTTTGCATGCATTTACGCGTAAGCTGTTTCCACTGGAAGATGGACTATGAAACCATCATCTTCGGCCCAGCCTACCAGGAAGATTGCCGGCAGCTCAAAAACGTTTAGTGACTAAAGTTTAGTGGCTAATTTTGCAATTACAGCGGCCCTTCCAAGTCGGAGGTGGTGGACGTCTGAGATGGACGCAACAAATTTCAGGCGGATCTTTGCAGGGAGTTGCTCTTGGTGTCTTTCGCTCTCTTTCGCTCTGTCTCGCCCCTGTTTGGCGGAGGAGAGTGGTATCCACCGCAGGCGGGATGCAATACACCGAGAGCAATTGTTTCAAACAAAGCCGAGCGGCTCATGAAGGATGTGCCGGCAATGTAAGCTGCCAAGGAACTGAGTTAAAACAGACTTCATGGGCCAAGTCTTCGTTGCGGCTTCAGCTGCAACGTTACCGTCAGCATCAGTGCCTCTGTTGCCAGCTTTCCACCACGAAGCAGTCCAAGAGATCTTGCCGGTTCCTGTGGGAAAGATGCGCAATCACCTGAAAACAAACCAGCACAGCATAACTCCACATCCATGCAAGCGCACGCCATCACAGCAGCCGCTTTGCATCCGACAGGGTGTTCCCAATTCTGCCCTGCAGCAATAGGCCACTGCCACGAACCTCCACATTTGGAGTACGGTGGGAATTGCAAGAACATGATCTCAGCAATTGACGGCGGTATGATACCCCCCCACTTAAGAGAGGTAGGGCAATGAGGGGTCCCTGAAACATCTGCCCGGGCTCATTTCTTACAACACAGACGTGCAGAGGGTGTTGGACCACTCTAATAGATCCGCGGCCGTTTGGTAAAGTATATGAAAATACAACACTATACCGCACGATGCGCCCAAAAGTCATGTTGCGGGGCTCACTTCTTGACCACAGCCCACACTCATAGAAATAGACCTGCGAGAGTGGGAAAATGAGCAGGGCAGAGAATGACTTCCCCCCAGCAGGGCCCATTATTGAGGGGGGAGGTGTGCCGTATCGCTTTACGTCAATTGCCACATCAGAGAGATTCTTGAAGGCTTCACGGTGGCGCAAGGCTTGAAGCGCTAAGCCAAGCTTGCTCCGGTGCGCGCTATGCTTACGGACGGGCGCCTAAAGGCATCTGAGCCTGAGGCCTCAGCATCAGAGCCTACACGTTGACCACGTGGCTACATTCGCGTCTCAGGCCTGGGCACCTTGCACATCATTAATTTGAGTCTCTGTTGTTTACAATAAAATCGTACATACCATAAGGAGAAAGCCGAGCGGCTCATGAAGGATGTGCCGGCAATGTAAGCTGCCAAGGAACTGAGTTAAAGAAGACTTCCAGGGTGAAGTCTTCGCGGCGGCTTCAGCTGCAACTTCACTGTCAGCATCAGTGCCCGTGCTTCCAGCTTTCCACCACGAGGCAGTCCTAGAGATCTTGCCCTTTCCTGTGGGAAAGTTGCGCAATCACCTGAAAACAAACCACCATATCATAGCCTCCACATTCATGTAAGCGCACACCATCAAAGCAGACACTTTGCATCTGACAAAGTGTTTCTCAGTTCTGGCCTGCAGCAATGCGAGCGGGACCGCCTCGTGAAGCTTTCCAACACACCGCGGCGTCTGTGTCTCTAAAACTGGTCTACCCCGCATGCAGCAACAAAACAATCACATCGTGCGACATGCGCCTCGTCTACGCCTGCTTCCCAGGGCAGGAACGTGGGCACTGCCGCAAATCTCCACATGTTTAGAGTTCGTTGGGACTTACAAGTACATGATTTCATTAATTTACTGGTATCAGCTTACGTCTTTTGAAGAACAAGGGGGCAGTTTGCAAGCTTAAAGCTCTAGATCTTGAAGGCTTCAAGGTGGCGTAAGGCCGTTTGCTTATAACACCTTGGAGAGGCACTCAGCCGGTGCCCGTGTGCGCTAAGCTCAATGCAGGACCTTCGAATACCGGGCTTGATAGGCCATGCTAATGAACACTACCCTGCCTAGACCCCCCTCCTACCCTCTATCAGGGCCTAAGAACCCATTATTAGGGACCAGATATCCCCAATTAAGGGTACTAGGAGGGTCCTGGTGGTTAATTCTGGCATACGGGTTTTGCCTTACGCCAAGACATCCGAAGCTCGGATGTAAATTGCCAGGTGTGATGGACCCATCCCATTGCCTCGCAGCAGGTGAGAAACCACTAAGGGCTATTAGATCTTAAGGGTACCTTAATCTACCCTTAATAGGGTCCTTATCGGGAATTTTGGGGTCTAATAGCCCATGGTGGAACAACCAGTTTAACCAACACATACTTTCAAACGCAGGGAATGAGACGCGAAGACTAGATTGAAAGCAGAATCAAACGAGATGGTCAGTTGGATCTGGATCCACTGCAGGGTAGCATACTCGTGGTGTGGAGCGACGCGGCGGGCCCATGCAGGCAACCTGCCTTAATTCATCAACACAGACCTGAAATCCAACAACTTTCCTCTGTGTGCAGGTTGCGATTTGTTCGGATGCCTGCTTGCCACAATGCTAGACAGGTGTGATGGGGAAGCTGGCAGTTCAATATTTTTGCATGGATTTAACCCGTAAGCTGTTTCCACTGGAAGATGGACTATGAAACCATCATCTTCGGCCCAGCCTACCAGGAAGATTGCAGGCAGCTCAAAAACGTTTAGTGACTAAAGTTTAGTGGCTAATTTTGCAATTACAGCGGCCCTTCAAGTCGGAGGTGGTGGACGTCTGAGATGGACGCAACAAATTTCAGGCGGATCTTTGCAGGGAGTTGCTCTTGGTGTCTTTCGCTCTCTTTCGCTCTGTCTCGCCCCTGTTTGGCGGAGGAGAGTGGTATCCACCGCAGGCGGGATGCAATACACCGAGAGCAATTGTTTCAAACAAAGCCGAGCGGCTCATGAAGGATGTGCCGGCAACGTAAGCTGCCAAGGAACTGAGTTAAAACAGACTTCATGGGCCAAGTCTTCCTTGCGGCTTCAGCTGCAACGCTATCGTCAGCATCAGTGCCTCTGTTGCCAGCTTTCCACCACGAAGCAGTCCAAGAGATCTTGCCGGTTCCTGTAGGAAAGATGCGCAATCACCTGAAAACAAACCAACACAGCATAACTCCACATCCATGCAAGTGCACGCCATCACAGCAGCCGCTTTGCATCCGGCAGGGTGTTCCCAATTCTGCCCTGCAGCAATAGGCCACTGCCACGAACCTGCACATTTAGAGTACGGTGGGACTTGCAAGGACATGATCTCAGCAATTGACGGCGGTATGATGCCCCCCACTTAAGAGAGGTAGGGCAGTGAGGGGTCCCTGAAACATCTGCCCGGGCTCATGTCTTACAACACAGATGTGCAGAGGGTGTTGGACCACTCTAATAGATCCGCGGCCCTTTGGTACAGTATATGAAAATACAACACTATACCGCACGATGCGCCCAAAAGTCATGTTGCGGGGCTCACTTCTTGACCACAGCCCACACTCATAGAAATAGACCTGCGAGAGTGGGAAAATGAGCAGGGCAGAGAATGACTTCCCCCCAGCAGGGCCCATTATTGAGGGAGGGGTGTGCCGTATCACTTTACGTCAGTTGCCACATCAGAGAGCTATTTGCAAGCTCAGAAGCTGCAGATCTTGAAGGTTTCATGGTGGCGTAGGGGAGGTGTGGGCTATGCTTACGGCGGGGCGCCTAAGGACACTTGAGCCTGGGGCCTCAGCATCAAAGCCTACACGTTGACCTCTTGGCTATACAAGCATCTCGGCCTGGGCACCTTGCACATCATCAGTTTGAGTCTCTTTTGTGTGCAACATAATCGCACACGCCATAAGGATGAAGAACGGGAACTGTCAAAATCCGTAATTCCCCCATCCCTAAACGCATAATCCGTAAAGGCCCTAAGGAGTACGGATTGCTTAGGAACCGCCACCGCTAATGAATCCTACCCTGGCTGTGTGTCTCACGCACATGGACTTTTTTGGGGATGCAACGGTAAATGTCAAGGCCGACATCGGTGCTAGACAAGGTAGCGGGAGCCTTCAACCGGCTCAGAAGCCATTCCGTTCGTCAGAACACTCTTGCCCTAGGCGTCCAAATAGCCCAAAGTAGGCATTCTTCGTAAAGTGTAGGGTGTTATTTGTAGACTTGGATGCCCGAGGGTCATATTGCATATATTCGTGAAGACCATTCGCGTAATGATCGGTGACCAAAGCACTTGCCCCAAGCAAAGCTGATCGCCTCAGGGAAGACGCGCCGGGAACAAAAACTGCCAAGGAACTGCGTCACAACAGACTTCAAAGGGCGAAGTCGTGGCGGTCGCTTCAGCTGCACTATGACTACGAGAATTCGTGCCTCATTTGACCACCTTTCACTATCAAATTGTTTTGGAGATGTTGTTGGCTCAGGCGGGAAAGTTGCGCAATCACGTCAAGAAAGACAACCATACTATACTATAGTCTTCAGATTCAAGTATGTGCACGCCGTCACAGCTTCTAAACAACTGCTTCTCAAAGTTTGCCTGCAGCAATGCGATCGGGACCGTCCTGTGAAGCCTTCCAACGCAAGGCAACTACAGCTCCCCGCTTTTCTTCTAGGTTCTGCATGATGAAAACAGCAGGCAGACAGAAAATAGTAAAACTCAATGAAACGCATGGCTTCGCTGTTGCTCCCTGAACCCTCCCCAAGGTAGCTAGAACACAGTGGGGCGCAAAACGACGTGTTCTATGTAATTCATAAACTGGGGCTCCAAGTCTATAAATAGAGATGTCTACTTTGGGCGCCGATGTCAACAAATATTACCTACTTTGGGTTATTTGGAACCCTAGGGATAATGTCTGGTCAACAGCAAGGAGATCAGCAGATCCCTCCGCTTCGATCGCACATTTGCAGGACAAGTTATGAAGCTTTAGGGTTTCGGGTTTAGGATTTAGGGCTATGGGTTTAGGAGTAGGCTGTGGCTGGAAAATAGGACGAATTCCGGGCACAGGACACATTTGGCCCAACACACCGTGAAGCTTCAGCTTTGGGAAGGGGCCTCGAGAAATGTTCGTTGCAGCCGGATCCACTGATGCCTTCGACAGCTCCGATTTGCTCGGACTACTGTTTGGTGTGCAGCGAGGCGTGTGAGAAATTAGGAACGATTGTGACTCAGTTGGAGCCTATTCGCCGCTCGCGGTGGGGTTCGTAGATTTCATGTGGGCGTGTTCTTCTCCCCTGGGCACCATCCTCTCGGAGTGTCCAACCGCATTACTTCAGTTCCCAAACAGAGTTTCGTTGCAGGGCCCAACCAAAAAAAATATTGGTGGAAGGCTCAACCAATGACCTCAGAGCTTCTCTGGAGCGCGCAAGTCCCGAATGTGGCTTACACAGCGCAAGCCAAAAGGGTACCTACAGGGCCAAACACAGACTTTCAGAGCATCCCTGCCTTGCTTGATGGCACAGTGTCCCTTCAGCGCGCAGCCAATAACAGATTTCTTGGAGCTTAGGGCGTGCACTACACACGTGCTGAAGCAACCCAAAAGGCAAGGAGCATGGCATTCTGTCCTGTGACTTTCCCATGTGCTGCCTGACGCTGCCAGCACTGCATTTCAAAACTCCACCCCTGCTTAAACATTGGAGCATGCTTAAGGTCATTGAACGTTGACCTTCAAGCTTCGTAGGGCCTGGACGATCTGGCATGACACAGAACGATTGCTACTGCCCATTCGTGAGTTGGAACCTCTTGCCTGGGCACTTCCTGCAGGGTTAGTAGTTTTCAGCCTCTGCAAGCACAAGCTCTGCACCTATGCTCTACTCCAAAGGTCTCGAGGGTTGGGCACGAAAACTTGGTTAAAGTGCTGGGACCCTTATCAATTCTCCCAGATTTTTTGGGCGATGCCCCGCCTCCCACGCCAATGGCTATTGGTATGGACCCAAGGTATCCAAGATCGACATGCTTGGAACCCCAAAAGAGAAAACTGAGATTGGCCGATTGGGGGCGGTACTTTATACCTGGGGAGACCTCTATGGCACGAACAATATAAAATGATTCCTGACGGGCACGACCCTCTCCAGAGTCAGTGGCTCTTGGAGGTAGGAAAGCATCCAGAGCAATTTATGGAACAACAGGAACGTACCGTAGAGTCGGTGGCCTTTGAAAAACCGCGCGCCTTGCAACTCAAATCCCTGTAAGGCTTCCACATGCAAGGATGACGCTGGCACGAGACAAAAGGCTGTTGCCCATCTGGTATGGGACAACCGCTGCATGTGCGGGACTCGAATCTCGTAGGCATATGCTTACAGCACGCGAGCCAATACTTACCCTGAAGGTCACGAGGTCGCACACACTCCTGGAGGTCTTGGGAAAATCTGCACACGGGCTTCGTTGTCATGAGCGGTTGTTTGCTGACAGGTCGGCATCAGGACTGGCAAATGGTCAAAACTTCAAGGGCTCATCCACCCTGTTCTGCAAGGTATTCTCTGATGGGCTCACGCCACCGGAGGGCCACCCTGGAAGTTGGACGAATGTTAACATGCTGCTTTGCTGCCGCACCGCCCCTGCTTCTATCTGATTGGCGCATTCTTGCCAACGGACACTTTGGCTTCAGCGCTGGGATCCTGATTCGCTTGCCGCGCAGACGCCCTGGCCATGCTAGAGGGATACTGGCTTCGCCAACCGACACAACACAGAAAGACAACGACTGTCCTTTCGCGAGCTGGAGCGTCTTGCAAGGAAGGTTCCGGAAGTGTTCAACGTCTTCAGCCTTTGCGATCATAAGCTCGGCACCCAAGGTCTAATCATCTAATCCAAAAGTTCTGAGCCTTACGGAAGAAACTTTGGCTTCAATGCTGGGATCCTCATCGACCCAAACAAGCCCCAAGGCTTAAATTAGCTACATGAGCTATAGTCTAAACTCCTAGTATGCCCCGTAATAGCCCCTGTAGAATTTCCCTATAGAATCGCCTAGACCACCCCCTCTACGGAGTTTAGACTCTAGCTCACATGAGCCGACAAGGAATTCCTCAAACAGGCCTCTGAGAGCCCGCTCTTCAAAGCAGGGGGCGCAGGCCGCTTAGCCAGATTCAGGGCTAGGGACTATAGGTTTAGGGTTTAGGGTCAGTACCCTCCTAAGGTATACGGAGCGTTTCGGTTTCAGGGCTTAGGGTTCCTAATAGTGGGTATTCAGGGTATATAGAGGGTAGATTGAAGATCTAGGTTCGTGCGGATCGGTGATGAGAATTTCGGCGTAAAGGCTGCGATCCTCGTCAGTTTCACGACAATTCTGCAGGCTGCACGGTGTAGGTGATTCGTGCAAAATGATGCTCCGTGAAAACACCACGGCCATGTGCGCCATGAAAAATGTCCTAGTACTGCAGGATCTCGCCAGTCAAAATCTACCGGCTAATCTTGCGCGAAGTTGCGCACATCCCCAGTAGATATCCCCTTGGCCAACGGGCAGTGTTAGACATGGAGGAGGTCATCTTTCTGGCGTTGTCTACAATGAGCCTGTGCATATACCCTGCCACGCCCTTGCTGCTACCGGGCTCCAGTGCTCAGGAAACAACATGGGGCTGCCCGGCTGTCAGGTTGAGGCTCTATAACTTACCTAGACCCTCCTCCTACCCTCTATTAGGGCTTAAGTACCCATTATTAGGGACCATATATCCCCAATTAAGGGTACAAGGAGGGTCCTGGTAACTTAGAGAGTTGCAGCCCGCCCCCAGAAGACGGCCTCGACTTGGAGACTCTCAGGCTCAGAAGAGGCGTCGAGAAGACGCCGAACTTTTGTTCAACAATACGCTGGACCAGCGTCACGCGCGGGATCGCAGAAGATGTGGCCTCAGGGGTAATATGGAATCCTAAGGGTGCAAGGACCCAAATAATAAGGTTTTAGGGTCCAAATACTACAATATTCATGGTATTTGGGCCCTAAAGCCCTGTTATTGGGGTCCTTGGACCCTTAGGGGAAGCTTCATGATGCTTCTCAATCTTCTAGGCAGTCAGGGGCCCAAGGGCGACGTTGGAACGAACAAGGGATTAAGCATTGGCATTGGGGTCCCTGGTAAGGATTCAGTATAGGGCTACGTTTTTAAAGTTCCATATCAGATTCTGTTTAAAAGCAGTTCAAGCAGATAGGGGTGGTTCATGTACTGAGGTGACGCCCTCCACCAGCCTGCTTTCAGATGTCCAGCACTGCAGCTGCCTTGTTTTCGAAGACGGTGGCCTTTCCTGCAACATTGGAATCCTAAACCCTGAACCTTAGCACAATACATACGAGTTTGTAGAGGCTTGCAGGCGTTTACAGTGGCGGCCCCCAATAGCTCATTCACTTTCTAGGGTTCATAGGGCTTTTGGGGGTTTAGGGGGTTGGTTCAGGGTTTAGGAGTTATAAGGGAAATGTACGTGTTGTCGGCACTACGCGTTGAACTTTGGGGTGTGATGCTAGCTTTGTCAGGGCTTGCAGGCGCTTTTACCCAGGCCCCCAAAGGGATCTAAAATCAGATCCCCTAGAAAACTATGGGAATTATATAGGGATTATATTATAGGGGTTCTTATGGCTTTATAGGGGATCTATTTTTTAGATCCTTTCAGGGGTCTGGGTAACAAGAAGTCTTCATGGCACTTCCATCAAGCAGCTCCCCGGGGGGCATAAACTCTGTACCGGGACCCTCCTTGTACCCTTTCAATGATAGAAAGAGGGTAGATGGAGGGTCTAGGCACCCAACATCAGTAACCTCATATTCTTGAGGCCATGATAACCGAAAAACACACCATGACGGAAATGATTGCGGGCCTACTTGAATTATACAAGAAAAAGCTCGACTTCGAACCAGGTTCATGTTCACGTGAACGATACAAATTACTCCTAGCATCCCCCTGAAGAACCTCTTAAGTAGTCCCCTATATAACCCCTTATATAACCCCCTCCAAGGAGTTTAGATCCTAAACCCTGAACCCTAAAATAAACCCCTATAGTACCCCATATAATCCCTTATACAACCTTCTCTAAGGAGTGTAGACTATGGCTCATGCTGTGTTCAACAGGTGGCCTGGTCTGCACTTTGCTGCCTCATGCGCATCGCCACCATTTGAGGCTGCGAAAGGACAGGATGGTGCAATTGAGTAGTGTGTTTTTTGGTGTTGACCCTAGTAAGATTATGTTCCCTATATAAAATACTATACCCCAAAAGCAGGATATAATCTTACTCTATTTTGGGTACCATAGTCTCCCCAAATAAAATATAACTCAATTAAAAATTATTGCGTAAAATTTCGGAGGACCCCCATCCTGTAATAGTGGTATACTAGGAATACAAGAAGACCCGAATATAATCAGTATTGTGCCGTATAGTCACTATTACAGGGTGTCCACCAAACATAACATGCAATCAGAACCTGGGCAGTCATAACACAGCCGAATAAGACAGTGTTCTACGTGATTTTGGGGGGCCCCCCAAGAGACTACAGGTTTTTTATCTGGCTAAAAACTTGGGTTTTCCTTACCTCGCTGTAAAGTTGTTTAGGGTTTAGGGTCAAGTTTTAGGGTTCAGCGTTTAGGATTTCAGCTTTGCAGGACATGGAGACTGTTGCTGCATTGCGCATTTCCAGCCCCACAAACCCAAGCATTTAAACCCTAAACCCTAAATAGTAGTCTCCATTTTCTTTTCCATTACCCAATATAAACCCATATTCTATCTACTTAAGGGGGACTAGAGGGTTTCAGCTTTCCAGCACCACAAACCCAGATATTTGTTCCACTTGCTTGCGAGCCTCAAGCTGAACCGGGGAAACGCAAGATGCAAGCGCTCAATATTTAGGGTTGAGGGTTTAGGTTTTAGGGTTGAGGTTTTAGGGTTTGGGGTTTAGGCTTCAGGTTTAGGTTTTAGGGTTTAGGTTTTAGGGTTTAGGGTTTAGGTTTTAGGGTATAGGGTTGAGGTTTTACAGTTCAGGGTTTAGGGTGCAGGGTCATACTTGCAGCTTTGCAAGATGTGCCTCTAGTCCGTGGGCCTCCCTAACTGTGCCTGCAATTTCTCCGGGACTTGTCATAATGCAGAAACAGAAGCAGCCTTGAAATCTCAAATGAAGAATAGTTTAGTCATGGTACTACTAACAATAGGAATACATTAATTCATGTTAGTACTGATATTCATAATATGAATAAATAAAAAAAGTACACTAATAAAATTAACGACAAGATACATACTGACAAAATAGTTACTGCTTTGTTGTTAGGGCTCAGGGAGTGTCGGGATTCAAAACGTTCCATACATGTCCGGCTGAAGGGGACATGAGCTGCAGAAATCACGTCTTGGGTGTAAGGTTTAGGGTTCGGGTTTCGGGCTTCGGTCTTAGGGGACATGAACTGCAGGAATAACGTCTTGAGCTTTAAGCAGATCTTGTCTAGTCTACACGGTGTTAACCTCAACATTTTTTTGGGGGGAATCCCGAACCCTAAACCCTTTAGGGGTTCAAGGGCTTGAGGGTTTGGGGGATTAGGGTTTAGGCTTCTAGGGTTTAGAGCTTAGGGTTTGGTACTTTTGCAAAACAAGCTGTGATCTGAAGCCAGAAGCTGATGCCCCATAGCCGTGTCACACGGCCAAGGTCCTTCCCTAAACACTACATGCTCGGCTTAGGGTTTAGGGTTTAGGAACCCGAAATTGTAGGGATATGAGCTGTAATCAACATTTTCCAAGGAACTACAGGATATGGGTTCCTTATTAGAGACGACATGAGGGACTGTACTACCTACAAGTGGTACCCCTATGTCCGATGTTAACGATTTCTTCATAAGCCTACCTATTGATAGTAGCTCATATGTTCCACAAAAACAGAGGACATGACTAATATCAAAAAGGGCGGCGCCGTAAACAAGGCCCTCTGAAGGTCCAAAAGGGTCTGTTATGGTTTTCTTGGTAGCCTATTTTCCAGGACCCTCCTAGTACCTTTAGTTGGGGATATATGGTCCCTTATAATGGGTACTTAGGCCCCAATAGAGGGTAGGAGGAGGGTGTAGGTTCATATACTGTTTCAAGACCTCTGGGCAAACAGTGCGGAAATCTAGCAATATCAGTCAAGTTGACCAAGAGCATCCCGGTGTGTGTAAAAACGCATGGCGAGTTGTGGTGCCTTAAGGGTTTAGGTTTTAGGTTCTTTCAGGGACCCTTGCGTTAGGTAACATACTTTACATCCCTTCTAAAACAAGCCAACCATAACCCTACTGTAATGATTTCTAAATAGGTTCTTGAACCCAGGGTCCCACAGAAGTCCTGTCTTATGAAAGTGTGACCTTGACAAATACGAATGAAACAGGTGGTCAAAATCGTGGCTCTTTCTGCGGTCCCCATGTTTACACGGCCGCCCCCCGTTTCTTTGGGGCACCCAACAAGAGGACAACAACTTTGACAACCTATGATAAGCATACCAGAATACCGTATTTCGAAGGTATAAGCTACCTAGCGTCATGGCCAGTTCTTGTATCTAGCGTATAGGGTTTAGGGTTTAAGAATTAGGGTTTACGGTTTAGGGCTTCAGAATTACGGTTTAGGGTTTAAGACTTCGGGTGTAGGGTTTAGGGTCTAAGAATTAAGTTTTGGGCTTTGGCCGTGCCCTAAGGTCCAATTGCAAATCAGATACTTGCCCAAGCCCCACACTACAATTACGAGCACGGAAATTCAAAATATTTCGGTAGTGGGCAAGTGGACCCTCATGCCACCCTAAACCCTACACCCCAACTGTACTGCACTCAGGTTCAGCATGCAAACAACTACTTTGAGTGACCCTGGACTTACTAATGGGTTAGCTGACCTACTTATAATAGTTTACAATTGGGTTATAACGTGCTTATCCGGAAGATATAATATGTTACCTAATTCCGCGGTCCCTCAAAGTAAAGTATCATGAGGTATACCAGGGAACCCTCCGCTAAACCCTAAGCCCGTCGTCTTTTAACCCTAAACCACTAACACCCAAACCCTTATCCCGAAAGCATACTGCCCTAAACCTTATAAGCCTTAACTCCAGGGTCCCTCCATGGACCACCATCCTTCCTTAACGGCGTGTCCGCAGGGATGGCTGCAAGCCACTCATAACTCCAAATGAGCTATAGTCTAAACTCCTTACTTGGGGTTATATAGGGGATTACTATAGGAGTTTCTAAGGGGATACTAGGAGTTTAGACTAGAGTTTCAAATGACCACTAGGGTTTAGGGTTGCTAGGTGTTGTGGCTTAGCTTTTAGGGTTCAGGATGGAGGGCTTATGGGTTCAGGCTAGGGGTTTAGGGTTTAAGGTTTAGGGTTTAGGGTTTAGGCAAAGGTCTAGGGATTCAGAATGCAGAGGGTTGAGCAAGTTCTCATCACTTCCTCGACCCGGAGGACACACCTTAAACCACCAAACCACCATCCATGCTGCTGAAAACCGTCACCCTCTACTCATTGGTCAGCCCACCAAGATCCAAACTTAACTCAGCCAAATAGTTTCTAGATGGGTCCCCCTGATAATCCCCGCCAGGTCCCTACCTAGACCCTCCTCCTACCCTCTATTAGGGCCTAAGTACCCATTATTAGGGACCATATATCCCCAACGAAGGGTACTAGGAGGGTCCTGGTAATTAGGTCAGCCCGATTATCAACAGATCATCTTTATACGAAGGGGGTAGTAAGGGGGCCCATAATCATTGACAACTCCCAAGGCCCAAACCCTAAGCTTAGGGGTTTAAGGTTTACCTGGACCCCCAAAAGTATGTAGAATAATGGCCTTTGGGCTATATTTAGGGGTTTTGGGCCATGATTTTACCTACTTAGGGGGGGGGGTTAGGTATACCCTATAACCCTAAATTGCTTAAACAGCAGCCGGAGCACTATAATCCATCAGTACGGGTACGCGGGAGGTCTAGTTAGACTCAAACCGTGAATGCCAAATCTGTAACCCTAAACTTTCAACCTAGAATCCTGAACCCTCACCCTCAAACCCTTAGCTCGTAAAAAGAAGCCGTTACCCCTTAACCTCTAACCTTAAACCTTAAGCTGTTCACTCTGAACCCCAAACCTTCAACCATAAAACTTCGGCGGGAATGCGACAAGGGCTTAGAGGCTTGGGTTGAGGGATATTACCCTGACAGTTAAGAAAGACATGGAGGAGAAAGGGGAAAATGCAATTAGAACGTAGTTTTAGGCTTTGAAGGCTATAGAGGCTTGGATAGGGAAACTCATCAAAATGGGGACCCCTAAGGGCCCCAACCTAACGATACGTAGGGAGAGGATTCTTGGCGTCATAATCAAGGATTAACACCCTAAATCCTAAAGCCTTAACCGACTATTCGGAGAGATATGGGGTTTCCAGGTAGTAGGGTTCTCCAATATAGACAACAACGAAGCGTAATCCTTATTCTACGGGCTCCCCAAAAAGCTTAGAGGGTTTATGGCCTTCTACTTTTTTGGAAAACTCACCATATGCCTGAGGCCCGCATTTTCTCCGAAATTGGCATCAGCGCGAGCGCGTCGCGCTCCAAATGATCAAGCAAAACTATCCCAAAAGGATGGCTTCTTCATGGCTCGAACGCAATCTTGCACAAGGCCGCTTGCTGCGGGATTTTGCAAAGCCAGGGTCGCGCCCGCAAATCTGGCAGTGGCCCTGCCAGATACTGTCGACTCAATGCACGGCATGCGCCATTTCTTTCCGGCAAACAAAAAATGGTTTGGTGAGCTGTCAGCGGGGCATCCGCTTTTGATCCTACAACATGTCTCAGGCCGAAAGAACGGTAGAATTTACGACACTGAGGCACCATGCGTCCTGCACAGCTTTAGACAAGGTCGGCGGCTTGCCAGTTGACAGTGCATCATGACAAGAATTTATCTGTCGCAGATTCAGCGAAGCCTCAGGCTTCAAAAACTCCAACATGTGCAGCTCTGTTGAAATCTTTTTGAAACGGGCAATAACCGCACCCCCCAAAACCATAGCCTAACCCTAAGCCCTACACCCTTAAACCCTAATGAATACTTGCCATTTTTCCGTTGTTCTTGTATATCCCCTATGCAACCCCAGTAGCCCGCGCTAAACGTCATGGCACAAGACTCGGCCGGCTGCTGCAGGGGTAGGAAGGCTTAGGGTGTACCTGGACCCTGGATGTCCTTCCATTTTTTCGGATTATGTCCTATAAATTTGTAATAAGGTGCACCCCATAAAAAGTAGGACATCCAGGGTCCAGGTAGGGTTTCGGAACAATGACGATCCGGGAGTTCAGCCGCGAACTTCAAAAAGTGAGACGCTCCGCATCCCACCTAGGCGAAAACATCTAGACAAGCTGAAAGAGAAGAGGATCTATGACTCTCGCAGAAACTTGGACCTTCCCGTGAGGAACGACGCTTAGGCAACGTCGCTGGTTGCTTGTAGAAGTGGCCTGAGGCTAAAGCCCCGGAACGCTAGATTTGATGTGAACAGGGAAACACAATCTCGTGCTGAGCTCTAGAACGTTCTGTAGAAGTGATTAGAACACATGACAACGGAAATCCCAAGATGAACCTTTCGCATGTGGATCCCTCAAGATCTCAAGCCAGAGTCTCAGCTTTCCGCGGGTGGCATTTTGACATGTGTGGGGGCCGCTGTTTGCCAGTCCCTGCGCAGGTCTGGGGGCAGCAGCATGCAACAGGACCGAATCAGCAGTCCACTTCCCCTTAAAACCTGAACCGACAAAGAAATAATTGAAAATAATGTCTTTGAAGGAAACTTGTCTTCCGCAGGGTGCCGCACGATTATCATTGCAAGAGACCGGGGTTCGCAGTTTTGGTCTTCTGACGGCTGAAACTCTGGAGGACCTGGCCATTACACGCAGGCTTCGCCGGTCCTGGAATGTCTGCAAGGCTTTGTGCAAGCGTTGGTGCTTGGCGGAGGCTTGGGTGTTTGGCTCATCCTTGTGCTTGCACCTGCGAATCCTGCTTTCAGCCTAAACTTTACAATTGCAGTGTGCGTTGAAGACAGAACCTCAAGGCACAAAATCTGGAAAGCACATACACATTTGGCAGCTTGAAGGGCCTGACGACTTTGTCAAACAGTCGCCTGTCCACGGATATTTAAAAATCTTTAAGCTTCTAGGTCTAGGGTTTATAGGGTTGGGGGTTCTTCAACGGCTGTCGGCTGCAGGCGTTGGTGTTCTGCGCAAGCTGGAAAGTGCGGCTCATCCTTGAGGCACCCACAAATCCTGTCCTCTGCCGAACCCTAGGGCTCTAAGGACGCTAAAGACTCGTATTTTTGAGGCTTTTGGCCCCCCAAAACCATACTATAAAGGATTATGCGCTATGTTAAGCCTCAGGGTAAGCCTCACAAATGGACAGTGCCTTGACGTAAGAGCCTCACAAGCCTTCTTCGTACTCAGGAATGCTCCTCTGGAAGGCACAAACCCGAAACCCTCAACGGCATCCTTCCCTAAGGATCCACATAGCCCAATGAAGGGGTCATACTTATGGATTGTTGGGCCCAATGTATTTATAGGTATTGCTTACGTACTTGGAGCCATTGGGCTTGCAAATGATTGCGCAACCCACCTTGAACCTGGGCCCCGCCATCACGGTCTACACTCCCTAAAAGGCGTTATATAAGGGATTATATGAGGGACTACTATAGGGGGTAGTAAGGGGGATACTAGGAGTTCAGAACATGGCTTATATCCGTTGGGTGTCCTTCCGAGACAATACATTGTGCTCGACTTGCAGCCAATGCCGGGGAAACATAGTAAACTCGCCGCCACTTGATTTGCCAGAAACTCTTGGGTTTCGCCTTAAGGGTGTGGGGGCCTACTCGGCCTAAAAGTCCTCAAGACCTAAACCTTAAACCCCAACCCTTAACCGTAAGATATCGGCCGCTGTGGCCGACGAGCCTTGAAAACGCCTTCGTGCAACATGCTTTGCTTGAAATCCGTTGCACGCTTGGCTAAGAAAACATCCACTGTAACGCAACATCCGTCTGAGTTTTGCAGAAGAAGTCCGTAGGCTTGTAATGGAGCTTGTGTGTGAAAGAGTCCTCAAAATCTGGCATAGAAAACTGGTGGTGTCTGCATCTCAAAATTCCACCCAAAAGCACAGAAGGGGCCTGATTCAGATGGGACTTGGTTCAAGGTTTAGGGCTTAGGGTTTCAGCCAATCCCAAATCATTTATACATTCTGGCCATGTTCTGTCGTCACAATGCACTGCAGCTGCTACATTCAACGACGTGGTGTCCAGTCCGACATAAAAGGCGCTCGGTAGCGTTCACCATGTAGTACTATGCCAGACTTGTGGGGCCATAGTGTTACGGAGCCATAATCTAAAATCCTTAAAGGGGGCTATATTGGGGATTATATAGGGGAGTATTCTAGGGGTTATTAAAGGGGATACTGGGGAAGACAGCATATTTGGCTGTAGCTCTGAGTGCTGCTAGGTGTAACGTAATGAAGCCATGCTGCGGCCTGTGAACCTTGTTGCTCTGAAAGTCGGGCGATGCTACGACCTGCTGTAATGTATTATGTGTCGGCGCATCACAGGTCGCAGTATTCGGCAGAGAGTGTTCACCAAAAGCTTCACATTCTGTGGCCGCACCTCCCTTGTGGCATTTTTTGGGGTTTAAGGGTATCTAAATTAAACGTGGACACACGTTTCCAAGTATTTGAGAACTTTAGCACCAGCTTCTGTGAATTGTAAAATCGCATGCTGCCCAGCGAATAATTCTTCCCATTATGGGCTATTAACCATTAACCCTGGACCCTAGACCCTAACCCCTTGCCTTAAAAAGGGTAGCTTAGAGGGCCTTCAAGGTCCTATAACCCCATCCTGGTCTGGCCTGCTTCACGCCCAAACAACCTGACATTCTTGACGCGTCACTGTTTAGGGCTTATAGCATTCAAGGCTTACAGGCACGTCCCGAAAGGCCTGTAAGACACGCGACAGTTTTCAAGTTCAACCATCGTTGGCGCCGAGCCTCTAGACTCCCAGCGCGGCGCAGCAATCCAAAGACATGAAAATTTCATGGATTCCCCGACTATAGTGGGTATTTAAGGATAATTCGGGCTAATTAAGGCTAATTGGGGAAGGGTAGTAGGGGAACTCATGAGCATTTGTGCGCCACATCGAAAACTGTCTACTTAATGACTCTGCACAACGGGTGTTCGGCTCCTCTGCTACGAATCGCCGCACAGCTGCCACTAATAAAGGGTCTGGGGTTAAGGGATTAAGGTCCAGGGCTCAGCGTTTTTGATTTATAGTGCTTGCACCCTCTGCATGTTAAGAGAAAGCTTGCGGGACACATGCTTGAAGTTTGAAGTGACTGCCGTTCGTCCTATACTTCCCAAGTACCCCAAACAGAAATCATTATACATCATTATCGTCTTATTCCCCTCATTTTGGGGCTACATGGTACTTTGGGGGAGGTCTAGGGAAGACTCTTTTGCCAGCTGGCCCAAGGCAATCTGTAGCTCAACAGACGCAACACGTATGTGACGGTCAACAACACGTCTTGGCAAAACCAATTACGCGGAAATCCTCCTGCAGCGACGTGTCCGTTCGGGGCCACACATCCATGTACAAGGGAAAGTGAAGGGGGAGAAACTTGAGGAAGCTTTTGAAAAGCATCACGTGCACTTCTTGACGTGATGGCTCCCATTCGGGCCATATGAGCTATAGTCTAAACTTTTTAAAGGGGTTCTATAAGGTCTTGTATAAGGGAGTATTAAGGGGGATACTAGGAGTTTGGATTATGGCTCACATGGCGGTCTGCCTGTCGGGCACTGGAGCTGAAACTACGAAAGCCCTACGCGCGCTTGCCATGTAAAGTTCTCCATGTCCGCATGTGCCAACCTGCAATGAAGCAGCAAAAACATGCCCCGGAACCAACCAAGACGTCAATAGAAAATGGAACCCGACATCAAACAACCTCAAGGTTGGCTTGGCCGCAAGACACCCCCCTGATTAACCTCTAGTAGGGCTTGAGTACAAGTTATTGGGGGCTTTAGTCCCAATTAAGGGTACCAGGAGGGTTGGGGCGCGTGCTTCCAGAAGGCTGTGCAAGGGTTCAGCTCCCGAAAGCATCAAAAAGCAATCCTGTCTTCAATGGCATTGGGAAACTTGTTGACGCCGGCACGCTCACACTGCGGCTGAACTCAGGAACTCAGAAAGCGTGCAACTGCACAGAAAGAACCAAGCCTAACCCCAGGTCTTGCCTTGCACAGCAAGGCACGCTGGCGTGGAAATCGCACGGAAGCCCGGCAGAAAACGAATTGCAAAACTCGAGCTTTTGGCCATCCTTTGAGAGGGAAATGCTGCGATTGCATCACGCTGCTATCACACGTGACCCAGCTGTCCGCAACAACTCGTGCTGTTCCTTGGCGTTCGCAACATGAGCTGCTGCACACTTTGCTCATATCCTGTCCGATGAAACAGGAAGCCTGCGCTGAAAGACCAGATGTGTCCAATTCCGATGTTTTATGGGCGCGTCCTGGAAAGCCTTAGCACTCGAGCTTCGCAGCAGGTGAGAAAAAACAGGTTACCTAACACATACTTTCAAACACAGGTCATGAAACCTCAGCATAATCAAGATTGAAAGCAAAATCAACATGAGATGGTCCGTTGGATTTCGAACCTGGCCAGTTGAAACGTAGCATGGCGGTGGTGTGGAGCGAAGCCGAAGCTGTCTTAAATTCATAGGGGCTTAAGGTTTATAGGGTATAGACTATATGGGTCTTCATTCATCGAACACATGTCTAAGATGGAACAATCCTGATCCGCGTAAGGGCTGCGACCTGCGGGGAAGCCACCAATTCTACTCCCACGTTGTCTTCAATTGGAAGATGGGACTCACAGTCTAAACTCCTAGTATCCCCCTTAATACCCATTATAATAGTCCCCTATATAATCCCCTATATAAACCCTTAAAGCCCTTAATACCCATTATAATAGTCCCCCATATAATCCCCTATATAAACCCCCTTTAAGGAGTTTAGACTATAGCTCATATGAGGCCATCATCTTCGGGCCAGCCCACCAGGAGGGTTGCGGGCACCTCAGAAACGTTTACCGGATAACTCATGCAATCACATCGCTGCCTCAAGGTCGGAGGTGGTAATGGAGTTTTGTGCAGGACGTAGGAAGTTTCAGGAAACAAATTGGAGCAGTTCTAGGGACTTCGCGGCTCTCAGCCCTGCGTCTGTTTTTCCCCTTTCTCTCGCTTGCTTGCTTAGCGGATGAGTGCGGTATCTACTGCAGGCGAAGAGGAAGATGAGATCCGCAGCTTCACAGCAGATTTCATGGGCGAAGTCTTCGTTGACGTTTCAGCTGCAACGTGACTGTCAGCATCAATGTCCCTTATGGTAGGCTTTCACTACGAAGCTGTGCTGGAGGCTGTGCTGGCTCGGTAGTATAATTGCAAAATCGGCATGATCACATCCAACAAACAAACAGAGGCGCACCCTGCAGATCTTCTCGCATTGCCACGATAAAGCTTGTTGTTGCTTCGCTGCACGAAAGTCAGTTCCACTCCCCCGGGAAGATTCTCAGCGCACGCTCGCACCTGCACCGTGGCGTGCGGTTACCTGGGTGCAAGCGCACAGAATGAAATCACGGGATGTGCTCCCAAGTCATGCCTGCTTCCCTGCGCAAAATTGCTCAAGAATGCCTCTCAGGTAATTGAAGCACTGTGGGTCTTCAGGGGAGATACTGGTTTATGTTACCCTGTCGGTTGTTTGCATGTATGCTTTCGGGCCTCGCTTTTCCCATGTCTCAGCCCCATACAAACAGGCAACATGGCAAATTTCAAAGCGCCCCATCAATTTCTTGAGCGCTGTTGCTGGAGAATTGACTTTTGGGACCTCGACAAATCAACTTCACATACTTGGGCGTTTTAAGGGTTTCTTCCCTGAATTGTTGAAGCATGCCTACGAACTAGTCTGCATAGCTGGGACCTTCAACCCGCTCGATAGCCTTTCCTTCCGCGAAAATGTCCACATTTGAGAGGCGTGTTGCAATGCTGCAATGGCCAGTAGTGGCACACAGGGGTAGTCACCGACGACCGCTTCGCCCGAAGGCAAATACGGCAGGCCGACACAAGTTGCCAACGCGGTTACGGGAGTGATGCCTCACAGCAAACTTTCGGGGTGAAATTTGTGTAACGGCTTCAGCGGTTTAGGGTTTATAGGGTTTAGGGGCACCATGACTGTGAAAAAACAAAACCTTAAACTGAGCTGTGGAAGTGGGTGATTCCGACAGGAAAGCTGCGCAATCACATCAAGAGAAGTTGCCACACTACTTGCGCCTGGGGCCTCCTTGAGTCGATGCGTGAATTTCTTTAGCTGTTTTTCTCGCACGGTGTTCTGAAGTTCGCCAAGGGCTTGTTCGGGTGGATTCTCCTTTGCAAAAGGGAGGATTTCGAGACACAAAATCATGGCAAAAACTAAGAACTTTTGCGACAGGCAATGTCTAGGGCTTTTTGAAAGAGCATGTTAGAACAGCTAGGAATGTCTAAGAGCCACTGACGGGACCCTTGACTACATATCGACACCGATCCCCCGGCCAACGCCAGTGCCCCACTCATAACTCTGCGTGCAAAAAAGGTTTGCCGCGCCTGAACTCTGGCTGTCGATTGCAGTGGAATGTGAGGTGGAATTTTAGCGAATTTGTCTAGAAAACCATCAGGATTTATAGCATTTCGCAGCATCTTCGTCGCGTGCTTCGCCACAGTACTTTGCCGGAAAAATTCGCCGCAAACTGTGTCTTCAAACTTTCCCGTGAACTCTCGCCGCATGAGCACAGGTACTGCTGCAGAACATTTGCGAGCTGCACTTTGGAAGCACCTCTTTTCACGTCCGGAGGTATCGAGCCATACTTATTTTTTTTTTTAAAAAAAACATGCTGGATTCAAAGGTTGCACGCGCTGGGTTGTCTCAACGATGAACCGTCGTATTGATTCCGCGATATGCTGCCCACAGCCGCGTTACTTACGACAAGACCTTCAAAAAGAAAACTTCCGCAACACCTGGCTCAGCGAGGAATCTCCTATGATACTACGGCCTGCAGAGCCTGCAGATTCGCGCGCGCTGGCGCCATGCAAGGAGATGCTTGGCTTCTGACTAAGCGCTTATCAACGTTTGCTTTTAGCAATGCGAGCGGGACAACCCAACGAAATGCGCCGCCCGACATGTGCATGAATAGTATCGCAGTTGACTATGGCATACATGGATTGCTCTACCCCTAAGTTCCTAAACTCGAAGAAGCCGCCTGATGTGATGGAGGCAAAAAGTTTAGGCCTTGCATTCCTATCTCCGTCCTATCCCCAGGCCCCTCGCAAAACTTGCAACACTGTGGACTTCAGACCACCTCATCAACGTCGTGAATGCTGTGGCTGGAGAAGCGGGCGCTGGGACCACACCAAGTCACCAACGCGACGGGCGCATGTACATGGATCTTACGTGCCGTGAGATTTACGGATTACAACTCTAACGCTGAATTTCAAGGATTAAGGCATATGCAGGTGCTAGACAGGGTAGCTGGAGCCCTCAACAAGCTTAAGAGCCTTTCCGTCTGCAAGAGCGTCCCTGTTTGAGAGGGACATGTGCGAAGTGACCGGTGACCACTTGACCCACAAGATCCCAAAAACAATTGCCCCAAGCAAAGCTGATCGCCTGACGGAAGACGCGCCGAGAACTCAAGTTGCCAGGGAACCGGCTCACAGCAGACTTAAGGGAGTGAAGTCTTTGTGGCCGCTTCAGCTGCACGATGACTGTCAGCATCAGTGCCTCTCTTGGTAGCTTTTCACCTCCAAACTGTGCCAGAATAGTTGCCGATTCCACTGGGATGTTGCGCCATCAGATCAGGAAAAAGAGCCATGCTATAGCCTTCAGATTGACGCAAGCGCGCGCTGTCGTCGGGAATGCTTTGCTTCTGACAAGGCGCTTGTCAATGCTTGCCTGCTGCAATGTGAGCGGGATCGTCCCGTGACGCTTTTGAATGCACCGCCACATGGTCCCGTCACGCTTTCTAACGCACCCCCACTCCTGCATTTCTTTCAAGCTTTGAAGCAAGCTGGAAAAGAATCAAACTAAAGGACATGCCTTTGCTTTGCAATCGCTCCCTTGAACTCCCCTCAAGGTAGCTTGCTACAACACAGTGGGACTTTCCTGGAAATGATTTCAGATTGCACAACATTTATCATGTCTGGTCAACAGCTAGGAGATCGGCGAAACCTTCGGCTTCCATCAAAAATTCGGAGTACACGCTATACAGGGTTTAAGCTTTAGGGTTTAGGGCAGCAGGGGGCTCCGGCAAGAAAATTGGAATACAATTGGGCACAAAACAATTCAGGGTGCTCGTTTCATTGGGAGGATTCATTATACCCTGGTTGTTTACGGTACCGATGCCTGGCTCAACCCCAGACTGTTGGAACCTGCGATGGAGGATGAAGGCATCTTAGAGCAAGCCGCTCCTAAACCTATCAACAAGTAGGTCAAATGCCTCATGCAAGGCTGATCGCGTCATGCAGCACGTGCGGGAAATTCAAGTTGTGGCCCAAGAAGCCTCTAGCCTGGCTCTTCCTTGGGGTATCCCAACCCTAAGATTCAATTCAGAATCCCTAAACCCTTAACCCTAAACCGCTTCAGCTTTGGGAAGAAGCCTCAAGAAAAACTGGGTGCACGCTGGCGGGAAATTGTGTCATCTTGCTCGGCAAAGATGCTTTGAAATTGTGGCTGGGCACCGTGTGTACTCTTTGACACTGAGCTCCCTGGGAACATTCTTAGGGTTTGGGGTTTAGTCGGCTGTGTGCTCCAGTGAAACTCTGAGCACTTGTTGAAACTTCTTCCAAGAACGGTTGGACCCTGTAATTGTAAGGACACTCTGTTGTAATGAAGGAATGCCGTTGGAAACTCTGGGAAGACGGTGCCCGAGCGAGGAGAACATGTCTTCTCAAAATCTACGAATCCTACAGCTTGGGTAACAGGCCCGAACTGCATCACAGTCGTTTCATGATTTCTGGGATGCCTCGCTGCTTCCCAAACTGTGGCAACAAATACAAATCCATGCAAAGAGGTGTTGTGCAAACTACGGCAAGCGAGGTACAAACACACTTGGATGCAACTACAGCCACCCGCTAAAATTTTGCCGAAGGATCTTCTGGCCAATCTTCATGAACGGGAGCTGAGCAAAACAAACCGCCAACATTGAAAACATGAAAATCTTAAAGGGAACTGTCACGAGGTTCAGCGCGTCAAAACAACTTTTCGATTGCATACACGTTGAGATCTCTTAGCCGGGAATTAATGCGCATTTTGCGGGCATCTTTGCGTGCAGGTCCAGGGGAATCGGAGCTGTCGAAGGCATCGGCGGGTTGAGCTGCAGTAGCACAGTTTGGAAGTTCAGGCGCACATCACACGTGCGCTGAAGCAATCCCCAAAGCAAGGACCGTTTTGGCACTTCCCCCATTATGTCCCCCTGTGCCACTGATAGGTTCCAGAACTGCCATTCAAAGCTACATCTCCACTAAAAAAACGCATCATGGATAAGTCATCCCTGCGAGTAGGGAAGGCTCCCAGTTTGCCTCCAGCTTTTGTAGACGTCGTCATTGGATCTAAAGCCTAAACCATGCCTGACTCTAATTTCAAAAACTTTGGTTTTAGCCCTGGGATCCTGACAGTTCTGCTCTTACACTCGATCCCGGCGGGCGCAGCCACAGCAGGGCTACAGACACAGGTAGCTGATCTGTGCAAAATAGCGCTCCGTGAAAACACCATGGCCATGTTAGGAAGGATAAGAGCTTCGTTGGACTTCCACCAACCGGCATGACACATGACGAGGATTACACTCCTTTCGCGAGCTGAAACGTTTTGCACGGCTTATTCCTGAGATGTTGATAATCTTGAGCCTCTTCAAGCACGAACTTTCACCTTCTAGGGCCAATTCTTAAGAATCGCGAGCCTTACAAGAAAATTTCGGCTTGAGTGCTGGGATCTTCAACTTTCCGAAAATTCTGCGAACTGACCGGCCTCTCACAACGAAGTCTTTGCGGACACGGCAACGGCTGAAATGCGAACACATGCAAATGATTTTGGCACCCTGATGCACCGCGAAAGCACCGCAGCCTTCCTAAGGGAGATCCCAGCTTTAGGAAGCGAGGACCATTTGGCCAAGGTTAGCGCCCTCTGACGACGAGCCTTGTTTATTAAAAGCATCAGTGCAGATCGGTGTTCTGAACCTGCGGTAGCGGCCCCAACCATTGGACAACGGATGCAAGTTCAAGAAGCCCTTCCAAAACGATAACGTTCCAACTGTTCAACTGTTTCAAAATCTCCTGGACGCATCGCTTCCTTAACTGCATCGCTGGCGCTAATGAACGCAGTGCCATGCCAGCAGCTGCTTTGCAAGCTACAAAACGTGTACTGCGAGCACAATTGGCTTCTCAAGCCCTGAAGCAGCGTTGTTTGGCTGGAGGAATTCTAATCCTGTCGGACCATGCTCATGACCGGGAGCTGAGCAAAACCAATTGCCAAAATTGAAGACATGCACACCTGAAGGGACCTGTCACGAAGTCGAGCGATGGAGATCCGCTTGGGGATGTCGCATTTTGCTGCTTGCGTTTCCAGGTCATGCACCCATGTGCTGCAGGCGTGCAGGTCCACGGAGATCGGAATTGGAGGCATCGGTGGGTTGAACGCAACAGGTGATTTCTTGGAGCTTCAGGCGTGCATCACACTTGTGCTGCAACAATTTACACACATTTGCCCTGTGGCGCCTCCCTGTGCTAAAAACTGCCGCTCAAAGCTTCATCGCCACTCAGAATTTGAATCATGGTCAACAGCATGGAACGGCGGCCTTCGCAGCAAGGCATGTTACACTGCGCTTTCAACTCTTGCAGTCTAAGGGGTCTTTGTGTTACATCTGCACCATGCGGGACGTCAGCGGTCAAACCTTGGCATGGAGGCTGGGATTCTCATCGACAAGCGAGCTATCAGCACAGCTGGCCTCTCAGGCCCGCAGAATGCAAACGGGTCCGTGTGCCAGCATTGTTTACGGTTCAGGGTTTGGGATTGAGCTTTCAAGTTACATCCCCACTAGGGGTTTGAGTCCTGCTCAATGTCAACAAGCCTGTCTGTCTAGCCTGCCACGCCGTAGCCTGCCACGCCGCAGGCAGTGAAGGGTCTGTAACTTCTGGCTTTGCAGCACGCACCGGCAGAAAGGCTTCGACTTGAATGGTCTTGGCGTCAGAAACTGACATCGGTTCCAGGAGGAAGGGATCCGGCACCAACTCTTTGTTCAACGACACGCTGGACCAGCGTCCAGCTCTGGATCGCAAAAAGAAGTCGCCTCAGGACTAACCAGGACCCTCCTTGTACTCTTAATTGGGGATATACGGTCCCCAATAATGGGTACTTAGGCCCTAATAGAGGGTAGGAGGAGGGTCTAGTACATGCGAGCTTGTCAATATGGACGGCAGTTCAGGACCCTAGGGGTACGTGGGAACAAAACAAGAGATTAAGTATTGGGGTCACCATTGACAAATCAGTAGAGCTAAATTTGAAAAGCCCTCAAATCAGGTCCTGTTTAAAAGCAGTTGATGGAGCATGGGGTTGGCTAATGAACACCCCCCTAAACGAAGTGAAGCCCTCAACCAGCCTGCTTGCGAATGTCCGGCACTGCAGCAGTGTTCTCTTCAAAGTTTCGGGCAGCTCCTGTTGGATAAAGCCACATGACAGATTACAGTTTCGGGTTTAGGGTTCGTAGTTGAGTTTGGTCTGCCATCGTTAACAAGGGCTTGCAGGCTTCGTCAATCTAGCAGCCCCCCAGTAATCCATTTCCTTTCGAGGGATCGGTTCAGGGGACATGTACGCGTTGTTTGCAGCACGTGCGGACTGTTGGGACGTGATGTCAAGCTGTGTCAGGATCTACAAGCGTTTAAAATAGAATCCCTGGGCTCCAAGTCTATAAATATGCCATACACCGGGCCCTACAGCCAACAGACATCACCTATTTTTGGGAAGCTTGAAGACGTACGGAAAGTCCTTCAAAGCCTGAACCCTAAACCGCGCACCAAACTCGCAGGACGGAAAACTTTGTATTCGGCGTCTGTAAACTTGTATTCTTGGGAGCCTGCCTAGGTGAGCTGTAGTCTAAACTCCTTAAAGGAGGCTATATAGGGTTTAGGGTCTATAGGGTCTAGGGTTTGGGGTCTACACGGGCTTATATAAGCGAGATCTAGGGTTCCTACTAAAGGGCTTATCAACGCGGATACTCGGAGTTTAGACTATAGCTCAAGTGACAGCATACTAGGGTTTAAGAAGACAACGGGCAAACGACTCCTCAACAACCTACGACACCAACACCCTCCCTAAACCCTAGACCCTAAACCCTAAACCCCAGTTGGACTTAGAGGCTCCTAAAACTTTAAACTCCACACCCTGAACCTTTAATCCCTAATTTGGCTTATCAGTTAGAAAGCCCCAAATACCTAGACCCTCCTCCTACCCTCTATTAGGGCCTAAGTACCCATTATTAGGGACCATATATCCCCAATTAAGGGTACAAGGAGGGTCCTGGTAATAAGTACTTAGGTCTTGATGAAGAGTACTTGGAGAGTTTAGGTGAAGCTCCAGACCACTCCGAAGCGCCGAAAACTGGGTTGCTGCTAAGGAACTTACTTGAAGTTACCATAATTCAGGGTTTAGGGATTGAGGGTATATGATAACAAATGAGATATCCTGATTATAGCAATTTAATTTAGTCTACGCCCTAGACCCTGAACCCAAAAACCCTAAACCAACCCTAAGCCCTAAACCCAGAACCCAAAACCCTCAACGCTAAACCTTATACCCTAAGCACTGAGCCCAAATTAGAGATGGTGGAGAACACCATAGTATGTAATAAACAATGATGTTTCCTTATAGTCATTTAGTTTAAGCTCCTTCACAACCCAAAGCCCTGAATAATTGTGTGTTTAAATTTAAGTTCCTAAACAACCCTAAGCTCTAAACACTTTTGTGATTTAATGTTAGTTCCTTAACCCCTAAGCCCTAAACCCTAAATCCCAGCCCCTAAACCTTATACCCGAAGCCCCAAGACCCTAGGCCCTAAACACTTGAGTGAAGGAAAGCTTAGCCTGCTTCGCGCCCGGCAGCATGATGCGCATCGGCATTATTCGAAAGCGCGAAGGGACAGGATGGCGCAGTTTTGGGGTTTAGGGTTCAAGGTTTAGGGCTATAGGGTTTAGAGTATTGGCTTTAGGATTTAGGGTTGAAGGTTTAGATACCGGGTTTAGGATTGAATGCTCAACCAACATTGAGAACCAGGACCCGGCACCAAACACATAACAGAGCTGAATATTGATTCTAATTCGTCTTGGGTTCCTGGGAGAGGCTATCGGAAATTATCTGGTTACGACATTGGGTTTTCCTTACCTTGTTGCAAAGTAGCTTGGAGGGCTGTGCAGGAACTGCAATTGAGTTACTATGATGAGGAGACCCCGTAATTTACTATATATCCGTAGTATGGTAACTTAGTTTAAATTCAACAGTAACCCAGTCGTTTTGTCGGGCTTGCAGGGCATGGAGGCTGTTGTTGCTTTAAACGATTCCAGGTGTTTGTTGCGCTGGCTCGTGAAGCTCGAACTGAACATGGACATCAACGATGTAGACGCCGAACAAATGATGCATAGTCGCAGGCTTGGCAAGATATTCTTTGTGATCTATCGGCCTTCCTCACGTTTCCATGTCATTTTCACTGTTCTTCTCCTGTTGAGTGACCCGTCTACTCAAGCCACAATTTGCCTAAATCCAAACAAACAATGGTACACATTTGTATCATTGCCCATGCTCTTCTCCACGTGATGCTTCACTTTGTGCCTCAAGCCCCTCAAACCCTCAGTCCTAAAACACAGACTCCACATATTCTGATATATACCTAGACCCTCCTCCTACCCTCAATTAGGGCCTAAGTACCCATTATTAGGGACCATATATCCCCAATTAAGGGTACTAGGAGGGTCCTGGTATATATATATATATATATATTTATTTTTTTTCCAATACGCACCCGTTAAGGGAACCTTGCATTCACGTCCCCGAGTCTGCGACTCATTCAGAAAGGCTCTTGAAAGCAGTCAGCCGTTCGCAAACACTATCGTGGTCACCCAGGGGCTATATACATGTATAGGCGGTTTAGGGTTTAGGGTTTAGGGTTTAGGGTCTGTATAGGGTTCAGGGTTTCGCCGGTAACAAGGAGCCTACGCACTGTTCAACCTCACTGATGTAGCGTCGTTCTGGCGGGACAACCAAATGTGGGTTAAATCTCCGAGAGGAGGACCCAACCTCATTCTATGTTGGGGACTAGACCCTAAACTTAGGAGGACCCCCCACCCTGTAATGGTGGTATAATAAGAATATAAGAGGACCCTCATATAATCCCTATTATCCCTTATAGTCACTATTACTGGGTGGGGGGTCCACCTGACCCTCTACTGCCTAAACCGAATGAATCCTGACTCTCGAAGGACATTGCTCGGAGTGGCCGCTGAATCCCATCCTCTTACCAGTTTCAAGTATCTCGTTTTAAGCCCTATAACCCTAAATCCTTAAACATCCTGAAGTTTAAGGTCTACTTGGGGCCCATAAACCCTAAACCCTAAACCCTATAAACCCTAAGCCCTAAACCCTAAATCCTGAAGTTTAAGGTCTACTTGGGCCCGATAAAGGTTCCTATAAGTAGTGACCCTGTTAACTGCCACCCATGGGCTGCTTTGTTGTTCCAGAAGGGCTTTAGGGTTTAGGGTTTAGGGTTGAGGGTTTAGGGTCATGCTTTTTTCCTGATCACTTACTCACTGGTTCTTAGTAGGGAATATGGGGATATGTTCTATAGGGATTATGTAGGGATTCTGTAGGTATGATATTCATTTATTCCCTACTAGGAACCGGTAAGGTAAGCGACTATAACAAACTACCCAAACACACAACACCGTGGAGCCTCTGGGAAAAACACATGGAAATCCTGCGAAACCCTGTGAAGCGGAGCAGGAGCCGTCCACAGTAGATACAAATGCTTGGTATTTTGTCGTCCTCAGGGACCCTACCTTGCAAAGACCGTGGAAATAGCTAATATACTATATACGCCACCTTTTCAACATTAAATGTGACCCTACTGTGAAAGCCGGTAAGTAGGTTCCCTAACCCTTTGGTAACCCGCTTTGGTGACCCACAAAGTAGGGGTCCTGTCCTAGGGGTTCCAGACGGATTGGTAAGTTGTCAACAATGTGATTCTCTCACCGGACCTCATGATAGTACGGCCCCCAATTACCTATAAGGCACCCGCAAGAGAAACACAATCTCGACAAACAAGCTTCAATATACTAATGTGGACACTAAAACCCCTGCATGACCATAGTATACTATAATCCCATTATTTCTAACGTATATGGTACTTGGGGTCATGCAGGATTTCTAGTATCCACGGTAGAATACCATCCATATTTCCGAATGTACAAGGTACCTAGCATCTTGCAAGAATTTCGTGTCCACCACACCATACTATAAGCAGCGTCAACATGCAAAACACCACCCATTTTCCATAGCTACGCGTTCAAGCAAACCCTAAATCTTACAGGCTAAGTCCTAAACCCTAAGCCCTGAATCTATACCCCTTTGCCCTGACATTACCCGACATCTCCAATGTATTGTTTTACGAGTATAGTATAATCCCGTACCCAAAAACCAGAACAAACCTACATAGGAGCGCTTTGGTAAAACTAAACGGCTTCATGAAGGGGCCAAAGTGAACCCCAGCACCTTGCGAATGCACCTATACGGGCGTTTCCACCCATATGAGCCATTGTCTAAACTCCTAGTATCCCCCTTAATATACCCTGTAGTAGTCCCCTATACAATCCCCTATATAACCCCCCTTTAAGGAGTTTAGACACTGGCTCATATGGTGTTTCTCAAATGGGGGGCCATAGGGACAAAAGGAAATATGTATGGCTTAGGGGGCGATAGCGGGTCTTCCATTACTCTATAACCCTAAACCCTAAACCCCTATAGTCTGTATAGGGATCCTTCTATTACAAAATTCCATATAAACTCTACCCGAATGCATTCTGATGTGTATTATAGGTTGGGTGGACCCGCCACCCAGATAAGGATGTTATTAGGGTCCTTCTATTTTCCCATTACCACTTTTTTAAGGATGGGGGTCCTCCTAAACTATAGGGACTCCAAGCCTAAGCTTTGTTTTTCTCCGAAGATGGCATCAGCGAGCCAAGTTCAATACGATATCCCAAGAGCATGGCTTGTTCAAGGGTTTAGGGGTTTAGGGGTTTAGGGTTTAGGGTTTAGGGTATAGGGTTTAGGGGTTAGGGTTTAGGATTTCGAATGCAATCTTGCACAAGGCCGCTTGCCGCCGGATTATCACAAGGTAGGCTTGTTTGCCCGGAAATCTGGGCGCAGCGCTGCCAAATACTGCCGTCTGAACGCACGGCATGCTCCATTTCTGTCCTGCAACACGAGAGCATTTGGTTGGCGAGCTGTCAGTGGGGCATCCGCCTTTGATCCTAAAGCCTGTCTCAGACCGGCACTGCAGAATTTACGACACTGAAGCGCCATGGTTCTTGCACAACTTCATAAGCAAGGTCAGCGAACGCCACTTAAGAACGCGACATGGCACCAACTCTTTTGCGGAGGATTCATCTAGGCCTCCAGCTCCTAAGGCTCCCCCTAAACCTCTTTGAGAGGAGCTGCAACCGTACCCAAAACAGTAGAGTGGCTTTTCCAGAAGGGGTGTCATCCCTGAACCCTTTTCCATTATACCCGAAACCCTTTTCCACTATTCCCTGTATTACCGCAATAACCGGCCTGCAAACTTCGCCAGACGTCATAGCACAAGGGGTGGGATTTAGGGGGAAAGACATGGAGCAATGACGACCCGGGAGTCTAGCCAACCTCAAAAATGACGTGTGCATGTGCAAAAACGCTTGTAGAAACTGTACTGCAAGAAGATCTTTGATTCTTGCAGAGGCTTGCTGTATAGAACAATACTCAATTGAGGTCGCCGGTTGCTTCTAGAAGTGGCCTGAGGCTGAACCCTTGCAACATAGGTTTGATGCTAACGGGCCAAGTGAAATCTTGTGCTGCGCTCCAAAACGTGTCGTAGGAATTTTTGGAGAAGATAACGTAATTCTCGAAATGGTCCCTTCGCCGCACGGCTCCGTCAAGATCTCTCA